>MU825468.1:96460-183634 GCA_029204205.1 Desmophyllum pertusum | reverse complement strand
TGGGGAACCCTGGGACAGAGCTTGCTCTGGATTGGTTTTTCGCTTGAAAACAATAAAAAATGCTTCTGATTGTGTCAATTTGTTACGCGCGAAAAGAAAAGTTCTAGGGAGGGGTGGAGAATGTGTAGTCATTTGTAAATAATGGCGGCTGCGAGTTAGCTGCCAAGTCTTTTGCGAAGCTGCGTGACTGCGTTGGAGGAAGTTCTCGAAGGGATATTGGTACAAAAAGGATACAGTATGTATTTTTAAATATCGTCACTGACCTATGAGATGCTTCCTCGTGATTTTCATGTTATCTATTGAGTCTGAGTGGAGAAGTAGTTCAGGCCGAGCGGACAGAAACAGTTCATCTTTTTGTTGTTTTAATCGATCTCGCGATCGATCTCTTCTTTTATATCGCTACGATCCACTCTAGCGTGATATACCAGAACTTAATATTTATTAGAGAAAGGACATTTTTGCGATAGGATATACCCTGTGTTTTGAGTTTCGAGATTTTGAACATATCGTAAAGAATCGTGGAAATGGCAGTGACAGGACTACAATCGAAGCTCTCGACCTCTTAGCGGACACTCTCGTATTTAAGCAGACAGCTCTACTTGCCACCTGACAAAACCCCGCTGAACTCTAGCTCATGCAAACTAGCTCTGATTTTACACATTCCCGTAAGCGGCAAGCTCCATTTGCGGACAATTTTTCTGATTCCGAGGGTGTCCGACTGTGTATTTTCAGTATTTTTGCCGAAGCTTTAAGTAAGGGTCCTATGTTGATTGTTGAAATGAGCTGGTCCTGCAACAGTTATTTTATTTTACCTTTTGAAAATATTCTAACCGCTTTATTTATTATCTGCATTTTCAGAATTTTAAAGTGAAATAAATATGATTATGTTGTTATTGAAGTCGTTTATATTTATTTTTTCAGGATGTTCTGGTTCTCTCCAAATTTATTCAATCGTCAAATATTATGGCGAACACTGCATCACACTAAATAAGTACTAAGATGTAAAGTATTTGAGTCATGACCATGTTATTTGACCATGTACATGTACAATAGGTCTTATTTTTCATGAAAAGGTGCCTTGAATCAAAATTTGAACTTTCATTCTTTAAATTAACCGAGGATAATCCAGAAATTTCACAGGTAGCAATTACACTGTTTCTGTCATGTCATGTAGGGTGAGGGGATGTCTAATTTGAGCTCTAGAAAGCCTTTGACCGTAAGTCTATGTTGTCATAATATTTAAAAATTGACAGATTATTTTGTGGTGGCTTGGTTTCCTGATTATACTCAAGTGTATCTCAGATCACAGATGAAATGTCTGCAGTACAGGCAAGAGAAGGGGTTGGTAAATGATGATTTTTTTAAAAACATGTAGCTGTTAGACTGGCTGATTTCCATGGAATTGTTCAGTTAGATACATATGTGTATCCTAACAAGGGTGCATTTGGGTCTTCAAACAAATACCATACAAGGCTTTGAACTAGTAGAAATTGCACAGGGTATCCCTGCATGTCTTGTAGAATGAAAGGGTGTTTTACTGACCAAACCAGCCCTTTCATTCCACAAGACATGCAGGGATACCCATTGCCATTTCTGCTAGTTAAAAATCTCATATTTGCTATTCTGCAATAAAATAATTAATATAATTTTTCTAAAGAACTGGAAGAAATGAAATGGCTTCCCACTGCATACTGCATGTTTGTAGCTTTTTCATGTTATCAAGAAAACATGTACTGGTCAGCTAAACTAGCTAATATTTAGAGGCAGTTGTATTTGTATAAAAATACCAAAATTATGGCAATATGATGTTTTGACGTGTCTAAAAGTATCAGAAGAGTGACAGTAAGAAGGGGAACATGTTCTTATACTGTCATTTTCTATTTGATAATGTTAGACACATCAAACATTGCTATCACTATAATTGTGGTATTTCTACTCAAATGTTTCCCTAGACTGTGATCAGTCGGTATTACACATCGCCTGCCCAGGAAAGATTACTAAGGAAAAGAAAGAGACTACTCGCAGTCTAATGTTTCCCCTCGACAAAACCTTTTATTTAGAATAATAATATAATAATTATTATTATCCCTCCACCACATTTCTTATTTTTAAATCAACACTTAACATGGGGTAGAAGTCAATTCTGCTCTGTGTGAGTGTGCAGCGGTGCTGGAGGGTCTGAAACTTCCCTCTTCCCATACATCTAACTCCCAGTCCCAGGGTCATTGTGATGTGCTAAATCTTGGGCAGGACACTTTAACTCAGTGAGTGCCTCTCTCCACGCAGGAGTATAAATGGGTAGTGGAGAACGGATAAGGCAACCAAACAAAATGCCGTAGGACCTGGGGGGTACTCGGCTCAGATATGTTTCGGGTGTTGTGGTGGGTATGTGACGCCCAGATCTTATTGTCCTGAATCAAAATTTGGATCCCGTTTTAGAAATAATTTGCATTCAAAATGATACCCCGTACTAGAAACAGGCCAATTTTTATACCCCGTTCTGGAAATTTATTTCCACAGCCCGTTTTGAAAAGTCTTGAATATACACTGTAGGTACCCCGTTCTAGATCAGGAGTCCCAAAATCACGACCCCGCTGGGTGGTACATACCCATATGGGTATTTTGGGGCAGTACCCCCTGGGCTGGGGGGTAACCTGCAATGGACTACCATCCCACCCAGGGGGAGTAGCAGTACTCCTAGTCAGCTTCATGCTGCAGAAACCAGGATAAGCTCCAGCAGTGCACCCCTCCAGCAGTGTGGACCAGTTTGGCTCCGAATGGCTTTACCTTCTTTACAATGTATATTAGACCCTCCCTCACTGAAGGCCTTCGAAAAGAAATAAGCCCCCTGGGGGCTTTTAAATAGAGTATTTATGCCGAGTTCATAAATGTTCAGTCAGGTCCAACAAAGTATATCATATATATATATATGTCTCAAACTTAACAGCTACATGCATCAATAATACAGTATTGATGCCCAGCACAATAATAAAATGTAAGAAGAACCAAACCGACTCTTCTTATCCTGAATCAACAGTAAAGTAACTAAGCTTATCTAACTCTTCCCCTAGTCAGAAGCCCGGGGGGGGGGGGGGGGTAAATGACCCACAGAGGGTTTGAAACCCTGACCTTGTTTAGGACAACAACAGAAAACTAAAATACCTACATGTACCCTGTGTAGGACAACATCCTCTATTTTAGGATCCTGTTTAGGACATACAATGTACATGTAATACACACACTCTTGTTTTGCACATTTTTAAAGTGTTTTATTGGTAATTGCAAATATTAGCGAATGACGTTTGAATGATACAAGCCAAAGACCGGCAAACATCTCCAATCACGGATAGCTAAATACTGTATAAACCATATTTTTACGATGACAATCGTGCAACCGCATACCCTGTTTAGGACAAGTTCAGCCTGTTTAAGGACAGACTCGCATAAAATTATATACCCTGTTCAGAACAGATAGGCCAAAAACCATACCCTGTCCAGCGGCACGTCCCATAAGGGAGTACCTCCCCGGGTCAGAAGATACTTTTCAATCTAAAAGATGACAGTCTATGGTTGCAACGAAATTAAGGTGACAACAACACTTCATTTAATGAGGATATGCAGATAAAGAGTAAACATGTTTACACTCTGGCCCACAGCTAAAACTACAGGTAAACATAGAATGTATTAATAGAATATTTACACATTACTAGTAAGATTAATGCCCAGACAAAGTGCTCTAGTGGAGTACTAATGGCAATGCCTCAAGAAACGCTAAATCTGCAAGACATGAGGACCTGGGAGTTGCTGACGAATTATAGTCTCATATACATGTATATAGTGGTCCACTATCATCCAGACCAATGGTGCGAAGGGATCCTTATAATTTAAGTGTTTTCATGGTGTACACGTATTGAATGATATAAATTATACATTTTAAATTTCTATTTTCTATGGGTTTTCTGGTAAACAATCAAATCAACGATATACAAGGATTGGGAAGCACCCAAAACACAGAGATTTTTTAAAGATCTATATTTTACTATGAATGTTTCCCTTGTTTTACATCAAATAATAATACATGCAATTTATTATATAATACATGCATGTACTGTACCAAATAAAACCTATAATTCCAGTTTTCTCCATTCAATCTCTACTTCGCTGCAATTTTTCAGTCAAAATCTCATTAAAAATTTCAATTTAAAATCATCAGATGTTCGGAAATTATTCTACATAATGTGCAAACAAACACTGTCATTTTGGCTGCCAAAATCTTAGCAAGGGCCAGTCTCGCCTTTCAAGATTTAATATTGCCCGACTACAATAATATTGCGAATTTATTACCGCTAAGCAGCTGGCAAGTAAACTTAACTGTATTAAACATGCGACAGTTTCGGCAAAACCTAACTGGAATGTTCCCTTGAAGTAGCAGCTTAAAACGTCGAAGGCGACTGTACAGACAGCTTGGGATCTCCGGGTGTGAAAACATCAAATTGAAATTTACCTTCCGTCCTTTGGCGTCCACTTTAGATGTCATAGATGAAAATAATTGTGACTGTACGAATCCGAAAACCTATCGGTAAAACCCCTAACGCCATCCTAAACAAACTACAGCTTCGATAAATGACTTCTGCTCAACTTTTAAGCCGTAAGTAGCAGTCTTTGCCAGCTTTAGATGAAGGAGAGTCTGGCTTTAGCACCGCCATTTTGGATTTGGATGTGGAGCATGCGCTGTGATGGCGACATAGCCAGATTTTGGCTACGCTTGCGCAGAGTTTCCCAGAGCTTCGCGCGCTTGCGTAGTCAAGAAAGCAGCGAAGGTCTGGGGTCGAGAATGAAAATGGCGGTGCTAAAGCCAGACTCTGCTTCATCTAAAGCTGGCAAAGACTGCTACTTACGGCTTAAAAGTTGAGCAGAAGTCATTTATCGAAGCTGTAGTTTGTTTAGGATGCGTTAGGGGTTTTACCGATAGGTTTCGGATTCGGAAAGTCACAATTATTTTCATCTATGACATCTAAAGTGGACGCCAAAGGACGGAAGGTAAATTTCAATTTGATGTTTTTACACCGGAGATGATCCCAAGCTGTCTGTACAGTCGCCTTCGACGTTTTTAGCTGCTACTTCAAGGGAACATTCCAGTTAGGTTTTGCCGAAACTGTCGCATGTTTAATACAGTTTACAGACTTTACTTGCCAGCTGCTTAGCGGTAATAAATTCATAACTTTTAATGTGCAATATTATTGTAGTCGGGCAATAATCTTGAAAGGCGAGACTGGCCCTTGCTAAGATTTTGGCAGCCAAAATGACAGTGTTTGTTTGCACATTATGTACAATAATTTCCGAACATCTGATGATTTTAAATTGAAATTTTTAATGAGATTTTGACTGAAAAATTGCAGTGAAGTAAGAGAAGTAAGAGATTGAATGGAGAAAACTGGAATTATAGTTTTATTTGGTACAGTACATGCATGTATTATATAATAAATTGCATGTATTATTATTTGATGTAAAACAAGAGAAACATTCATAGTAAAATATAGATCTTTTCAAGGCCTTCAGTGAGGGAGGGTCTAATATACATTGTAAAGAAGGTAAAGCCATTCGGAGCCAAACTGGTCCACACTGCTGGAGCTTATCCTGGTTTCTGCAGCATGAAGCTGACTAGGAGTACTGCTACTCCCCCTGGGTGGGATGGTAGTCCATTGCAGGTTACCCCCAGCCCAGGGGGTACTGCCCCAAAATACCCATATGGGTATGTACCACCCAGCGGGGTCGTGATTTTGGGACTCCTGATCTAGAACGGGGTACCTACAGTGTATATTCGAGACTTTTCAAAAACGGGCTATGGAAATAAATTTCCAGAACGGGGTATAAAAATTGGCCTGTTCCTAGTAAGGGGTATCATTTTGAATGCAAATTCTTTCTAAAATGGGATCCAAATTTTGATTCAGGATAAGAAGACCTGGGCGTCACATACCCACCCAAACACCCGAAAACATATCTGAGCCGAGTACCCCCCCCCCCCCCCCCCCCCCCAGGTCCCACGGCATTTTGTTTGGTTGCCTTATCCGTTCTCCACTACCCATTTATACTCCTGTGTGGAGAGAGGCACCGAGAGTTAAAGTGTCCTGCCCAAGATTTAGCACATCACAATGACCCTGGGAACTGGGAGTTAGATGTATGGGAAGAGGGAAGTTCAGACCCTCCAGCCCGCTGCACACCACACGGAGCAGAATTGACTTCTACCCCATGTTAAGTGTTGATTTAAAAATAAGAAATGTGGTGGAGGGATAATAATTATTATTATTCTAAAATAAAAGGTTTGTTGAGGGAAACATTAGACTGCGAGTAGTCTCTTTCTTTTCCTAATCTTTCCTGGGCTGGCGATGTGAATACCGACTGATCACAGTCTAGGGAAAACATTTGAGTAGAAATACCAAAATTATAGTGATACAATGTTTTGATGTGTCTAACATTATCAAATAGAAAATGACAGTATAAGAACATGTTCACCTTCTTACTGTCACTCTTCTTGATACTTTTAGACACGTCAAACATCATATTGCCATAATTTTGGTATTTTTATACAAATACAACTGCCTCTAAATATTAGCTAGTTAGCTGACCAGTACATGTTTTTCTTGATAACACGAAAAAGCTACAAACATGCAGTATGCAGTGGGAAGCCATTTCATTTCTTCCAGTTCTTTAGAAAAAATTATATTAATTATTTTATTGCAGAATAGCAAATATAAGATTTTGAACTAGCAGAAATGGCAACTGGGTATCCCTGCATGTCTTGTGGAATGAAAGGGCTGGTTTGGTCAGTAAAACACCCTTTCATTCTACAAGACATACAGGGATACCCTGTGCAATTTCTGCTAGTTCAAAGCCTTGTATGGTATTTGTTTGAAGACCCAAATGCACCCTTGTTAGGATACACATATGCATCTAACTGAACAATTCCATGGTAAATCAGCCAGTCTAACAGCTACATGTTTTTAAAAAAATCATCATTTACCAACCCCTTCTCTTGCCTGTACTGCAGACATTTCATCTGTGATCTGAGATACACTTGAGTATAATCAGGAAACCAAGCCACCACAAAATAATCTGTCAATTTTTTAAATATTATGACAACATAGACTTACGGTCAAAGGCTTTCTAGAGCTCAAATTAGACATCCCCTCACCCTACATGACATGCAGAAACAGTGTAATTGCTACCTGTGAAATTTCTGGATTATCTCGGTTAATTTAATTAAAGAATGAAAGTTCAAATTTTGATTCAAGGCACCTTTTCATGAAAAATAAGACCTATTGTACATGTACATGGTCAAATAACATGGTCATGACTCAAATACTTTACATCTTAGTACTTATTTAGTGTGATGCAGTGTTCGCCATAATATTTGACGAATTGAATAAATTTGGAGAGAACCAGAACATCCTGAAAAAATAAATATAAACGACTTCAATAACAACATAATAATATTTATTTCACTTTAAAATTCTGAAAATGCAGATAATAAATAAAGCGGTTAGAATATTTTCAAAAGGTAAATAAAATAACTGTGCAGGACCAGCTCATTTCAACAACCAACATAGGAACCTTACTTAAAGCTTCGGCAAAAATACTGAAAATACACAGTCGGACACCCTCGGGAATCAGAAAAAATTGTCCGCAAATGGAGCTTGCCGCTTACGGGAATGTGTAAATACAGAGCTAGTTTGCATGAGCTAGAGTTCAAGCGGGGTTTTGTCAGGGTGGCAAGTAGAGCTGTCTGCTTAAAATACGAGAGTGTCCGCTCAGAGGTCGAGAGCTTCGATTGTAGTCCTGTCACTGCCATTTCCACGATTCTTTACGATATGTTCAAAATCTCGAAACTCAAAACACTGACAGGGTATATCATATCGCAAAAATGTCCTTTCTCTAATAAATATTAAGTTCTGGTACATCACCTAGAGTGGATCTTAGCGATATAAAAGAAGAGATCGATCGAGAGATCGATTAAAACGACAAAAAGATGAACTGTTTCTGTCCGCTCGGCCTGAACTACTTCTCCACTCCGACTCAATAGATAAACATGAAAATCACGAGGAAGCAGCTCATAGATCGTTTTCACTCACGTGACCAAATCCTTGACTACGGTTACTACGCCGCCATATTGGTGTACCAAATTTGTAAACAAAGCGACCGCGGCCTTGAATGTGAGTAATATTTTGTGTCTGATCGTGGGCTGTGGCAATAAAAGCGGACGAAATAATTATATAAAGGATTGTACTTTGCAAGAGTGCCTTCGATTGTTATAAATAAAGGGGAAAAAGCCAGATAATCATCCGAAGAGAGAAGATCGCGGTGGATTTCGGCGATTTACAGGGATGCCTCGCGGATACAATTTGGAAAACGATCGCGTATGTGAAAAGCATTTCGTTTCTGGACGGGCAGCCAAAAACTTGGGATAAATTCAACGTGACTGGGTGCCAACTTAGTATTTAGGGCATAACAAGAAGGCAGATCGAGAAGAAGCGACAAAAAGAAGCGAGAGGGCGAGGGAACGCGAACTCACAAAGAAGCCTGCGTTTGCTGAAAGAGAGCTTGAAATAACTCGAGGCAGAGAGAGAGAAGCGAAGAGGCAAGAATTTTATGCAGCAAATTTCAAATTTAGCCGAAGTAAAGTTTATATCTCGGAAGGTATAATCCACGAGCATTTAACTTGCATGTTTATATGACAGTTTACCATTTAGCTTTGTCCACGCTTCTATGTAGAACTGAAAGAACACTAGCTACATGCGAACAAGATTCTGCTAGCCCGGCCTTGCAACCTAGACAATGAGCAGACAAAACTGTTCCTTCTTTTCCCGTGATAACCAAATCGGGATCAAAGAGTTGTTCATATGCTGTGAATGTTTACCTTCGCTAAAACAAACAAACTTGGTTTGCGATACATATAATGTACATTGTTATGTGGCCTTTTACGCTAGTAATGAATCCAGATACTATTTGATTATATAACCTTCGAGGCTTCGGAAAGCTTTAAACTGCTGCTGGGTGTAAAAGCTAGTCTCCCAACACCATAGAACAAAAGATCTGTTGATTCCACATGAGGCAAGCAGTCCGGCTCAAAATGCTTACCCTCTATCAGCACGGGATCGATTCCAATTGCGATAATTTCTCCAAATAACGCTGTTTTATTCGCTGGTTCCAACTTCTTGGCATATTCAGAAATAGGAAAAGAAAGAATCACATCGGGATTTTCCCCAGACTTAGCTTCACTTGCTGAATTATCCATTTCTAAAGGCTACAATATGTAGAGGTGACTGTATTTGCATGCTATTATGCTATTACGCAATCAAAAGTGTACACCAATATGGCGACCGGAAATGATGTGACGTCACGTGAAAAACGATCTATAGGTCAGTGACGATATTTAAAAATACATACTGTATCCTTTTTGTACCAATATCCCTTCGAGAACTTCCTCCAACGCAGTCAACGCAGCTTCGCAATAAGACTTGGCAGCTAACTCGCAGCCGCCATTATTTACAAATGACTACACATTCTCCACCCCTCCCTAGAAACTTTCTTTTCGCGCGTAACAAAGTGACCAATCAGAAGCATTTTTATTGTTTCAAGCGAAAACCAATCAGAGCAAGCTCTGTCCCAGGTTCCCCAGAGCTCCTTCTCTCCTCGTCATGCGCAAAAGAGAAGGGCCCTCGGGGTCGAGATTGGCCTGGTAGTACATCTTCAGATGAACATAATACTACTACTAATAATAATAATTAGCGCTAGTGTTGTTGGTAGTTTAACAGGGTACTCAATGAAATTAAAAAGCGACAACGCCAACAGCCTGAAAATACCCATCTGATATAACTCTCCCTGCCATGCCCACCCTGAAAACATAAAATAATGCACACACAAAAAATGACAGCATAAATTATCACCCCCCCCCCCCCCCCCCCCCCCCCCTCTCCACAAAAAAATGTGGAATCGCCAACCAAAAAATCCTCACACCTCCCTGACATTTTTATCTTAGTGTACCCTCTAGAACATAGCCTGTTCCACTGTTCCTGTTCCATGCTGCAGCGCAGAAGCAGCGCAAAGAAACAGCGAGAACAAAAAGGCATGCCAGGCTGCTTGAAGAAGAAAAGCTGCATCCTGACTTTCTCAGAAATACTGGTGTCACATAATTTGTCCTACCCCTCTTAAGATGGAAAGACGTCGCTGGTCGGCCCGACAGTGTCTGCTCCTTCGCAGCCTTGGTTCATCACCCAATGCTTAGCGGGGGTGAAGCATTGTGTGACCACCCGAATAACGGGCTGAGAAGGGACTAAAAGTACCAAGGCCGATGAAATTTATTTCAAATAATACCAAAGATAATATACCAGTAAACTGATCAAGTAACTGATTCAAGTACACACAGAGAAAAAGCTTTATTCTTGTAGAATGATAAACATAATTTATTTACAATAACGTGACATAATTAAGCAAAACCATCCCCACAGACCAAAGACAGAAAAAAAAACATTCACTCTAAATTAAAATGAATCACTCCAGTTTAAGGTGAAAATCGTTGTACCTTTTGAAAGGGAAAAATAGTACAGTATTACTACATAATCATTAATCATATCCATCATAGAATTTTGGCCAGAAAGTCTGTTTTCCTTGGTTTTTCAGTTTCTTTGAAGTATCGCATGACATGTGTTGGCTGCTTCCACAATTTGTGTGTTTCTTCAAGCTCCATCTTACCCTGTGGCCACAAAATAGACAATGGAACTTTATAAAGCAAAAAATCAACAAGAAGTAGATCTTGTGTTGTACTACAAATACATTGTACATTTTCATATTACAGCAAAGAGTGCGCTACCATTGCCACTCAACAACGTTTTTGATTAAGGGGGGACCTTCTAACTACCATTCTATTCTTAGGAAGACTTCAAACTATCATATCTTTGGATCTCCGACTTCTACATATAAGCTGTTTGGCCATGTTTGTTCAATTGAAAGTCCCTTCAAGATGTTTTAAGTCACGACCATATTTGGCAAGTCACGTGACCAGGACAGAAAAACCCCTAAAACTCAAACAACTTACATTAATTGACATTAGAAACAATGCCAATGATTAAAGAACATTGCAATGCATAAAGCCACGTATGCATTTGTTGAAATTCACATTAATACCAAAGTTATGACGTCATAAAGACGCGAAAATTGCACGTTTTCTTTAATAGATTTGCTGTTTTAAGCGTAAACGGTAATCCCATACGTACGTTTATAAAGGAGGATAGGTTGCCTCTGATTCTCAAAAGAAATTGAAACTTTATCACTTTTCCTTTGAGTTTTAGGGATTTCTAATTCTCGCGCGCGGTTTGGGACTGGCACTAGTTACGCACGCGCAATGTGTATTTTTTAACACTAGGTGTTCATACTAATATCTCTTGCCATGTTAGCACGTCGCAACACGCTAAATGTTCGAGCAACAAATAATGTCCTTCACAATTAGTCTGAATCTGGTAGTTAAGGAGGACCCCCCTTAATTTTCGACAACTTTTGACATCTTTTAATAACAACTTTCTTATGGCTTCCATTTAAACTACATGTAGCAAATCAAATTGCAAGAATTGTGGGAGACGGACGGAGATTTCAATAATTTTTATTGTCAGAATGCAAATGTGGAGCTTGACAACTCTGCCTCTCATAGTTCTTGCATTTTTGATTGGCCAGTTGATGGGATGACTTTTAAGCCGGTATTACATGAGCCGAGCCAGCCTGGGGCGAGCTCAATTTTGGGTTGACTTTTATTGTACCAATACCCAATTTTTTGTAACCACTGTCCTCTTGCTGGCCCGGTAAGCCAGGCTGGCCCAGTGAACGTGATTACATGGAAATGGCCCGGTTAGTCGGGATCCCAGCATCGCGATACCGGGATCCCGGCTAACAAGGCTGGCCCGGTTGTCATATAATCGCAAAGTTGATTTTGTTGCATTTAACAGATGTGCCGTGATCTCTACAAAACCGGGCCAGCCCGGCTTATGTAATCGACCCCTAAAATGAAAATAAAATACCAGCAAACTGACAGAAAGTAGATTGACTCAAATGTACATGTCACTGTTGTTACAGCCAAATACAGTCACATAAGCTACAGACTACAGTTGTAACATGACTGTCAGGTGCAAACGTAACAATCAAACTAACCTTGATCACCAACATGTCAATCACCCTAATGTCCCGAACATGAGCATTTTTTCACAAATTCCTCTCGCACCTTTGCACGACCAGTCTTGGAAGAAATTTCAAGTGCAAATAACTCAATGGTATGTGGAACCTAAGGAAATAAAAAAAAAATAAGTCCAGCATAACTTGCAATACCATACATTATATTTTACAGGACACAATCAGATATACAGCAGGAGTGTTGACCAACCAAGAGAGCGAAAGATTGCTATGATCACTGAGAAAAACATTTTCAGCAATGATGATGATGATGATGATGATGATGATGATGATGATGATGATGATGATGATGATGATGATGATGATGATGATTTGTCTGGATTATGAGCCGACAACAGACGTGCCTGCTTACATTGTATTTTTACAACGAGATCGGACGTCAACATATACATTGTAGAAGGCGGCTCTGGCTGCATAATGATAATAATGTATGGAAATAGCTGTTATTACAGTTGAGCCAACCTCGTTCCCAGGGTCTCTCATCCACCGCCCCCAAGAGCTCTCTTCCCTCGTGCCTCTGGGGTGGGGAGATGAGAGACCCTGGGAACAAGGTTGCAGTTGAGCCCGCAGTCAAATATTCTTTTGTTTTTAAAAAGTATGCAAACGAGTTAGGCTCGATTTCTGCCGCTCTCTCGAGTCCGGTCTACGTTCTGGCTCATTTCCCCAAACAGCGGCTGGTAATCAAGCCAACAAATGAGGCTAATGGACCAATACAATGCCAGATTGACCCTTTCGCCTCATTTGCATGTAAAACGGCATTGACCCTTTCGCCTCGTTTGCATGTCAAACTGCTGACCGTCTGTAATAACTGCTATTACTCCCTAGTACAAGATTTTATTGAGGCAATTGCTGCAATCATTAATCGCAACAATTGCTGACAGATACAAAGTAGACTTTGGTTCTACATGTATCTCAGTGATCGTAGCATTCATAATGGAAACCACTATCCAGCAGTCGCAATGATCATTGCGATAATTGCCATTGAAAAAATAGCACACTGTACTAAACTTCAAACTCAATCAACCATTTTATGGAAGAAATTTCAACATTTGTACAACAAATATACAAAAACCAAAGGCGAGTTGGCGTTCAAGATCAATATTGATGTGATAAAAAAAACTCAAATACCTGTGAAGACCACTTCAAAAATACATTTTATCACCAAATTGGTTCTATTTTTAAAATGTTTTATAGGAACGAGAACATTATTTTGTCCCGGCATTTGAAAAAAGTTTTGGAACCAAAGAAATGAAGATTTTATCCGCCAGCGGATATCACTTATAATTATGACCGTGCTGTTAAGGATTTGCACTCCGATTTGAATTGAAAATAACATTGATCGTTCAAAATCTACAACC
Source organism: Desmophyllum pertusum (assembly GCA_029204205.1). Classification (NCBI taxonomy): domain Eukaryota; kingdom Metazoa; phylum Cnidaria; class Anthozoa; order Scleractinia; family Caryophylliidae; genus Desmophyllum; species Desmophyllum pertusum. The sequence goes on along the minus strand of MU825468.1, from coordinate 170,042 downwards.
ACTGTATGAACTGCCTTTTTAATCTATCCATTTCGTAAATATTTATCTGTAATTATAAGCTAAGGACTTGGTGATCTAGCCGAACACCAACTTCTCCCATACCATGCATAATGTTTCAAGGCATTTATGCTATAAACAAAGTGCTGGAGGGAAATAACATAACACATTAGTACCTCTCTCCACCAGGCTCGATAGAGGTTCAATACTCTTCGTCTGGCTTCAACGTGGCTTGTTGAAAGAAGCGGTTTGAACACCGTTTTCGCCGCTGTCTGAGCAACTTGTTTGGCGGCCATCTTGAAAGCGTGCACTAAAGGATCACGGGAAATATATTTCGCATCGTTCCCAGTGTTTTCTCGTCTTTTGTGTAACACGTGACTCGCAGGTCCTCACGAAGCTGGGATGGGGACTATTTTGGGATGCAAGGGTGATTACCAAACTTTAGAGATCGACTGGAGTTCGTTAGTCTCCTGAAATCTGTGTGTACGCTTTTCCTGTTCATGATCTTATTTTATTCCCCACAACAGCAACAAGTCACTGTGTCCGGGAACATCACGTTTCTTTTCTTTTCTTTTCTTATTTGGTCGTGGAGACTACTCCCACGAACAGTTCACACACAATTCGAGGGGACAAGCCCCTTGGACTACTAGGTAGTCCCTTCCGGATCAGTAGCCCGAAGTCGCGGTGACCAAAATTGCGTCTAGATTTTCTGACGAAAATCCGGGATAGTTCACACGAAGGCACTACCGAAAATGAAAACCTCGCAGTATTTCCACATAAAAACTTCTACAGAAAATAACTTCTTCCATGAACGACCAGTAAATAATAAATAAATAAAACCTTTATTAAAGTGTCTATGTTTTTAGCTTAGACAATCGATAGACCAGGGGTAATGAAACTGTCCCTGTCATCTGCGGCTGGCAGCTTTGCCGCTCGCCGCTGGAACCATTTTTGAACAACAAAATAAGACTCGGACTGGCTGCTCGCATGATCGCAGTAAGATAATTTTGTTTGCTGTTGCTCAGGTATGAAAAATGTACTCTTGACACAGTTACTCGTTTAAACACTTCCCTGAATATTCAAGTGATAACGAGTTATGTTTTCCTGGGTGCGCAAAGACAGTTAGGGGATAATTATTGGACCAGTCAGTGCACCGGTCGAATTGACATGGAGATTTTCTAGCTTCAAAACAAGACTCGGCAAACGGCTGTAAAGGATGCAGTATAACTCAGTTGAAATATATTATTTTTCTGGCTTCTTTGCAACATTGCAAGCACAACTACAAGGATCATTTCTTCACTTCATACTCAGTTGAAATAATTCATTGCACAGTATCTTTTATTGTTCCTCTTTCATTTTACATTTACCGCCTTAAAAATTAACTGGGTTTTATATATTTACAGCTGATAGAGAACAAATTGCCAACTCTAATTACACATGCGTACAAAGACTTCCGAACATTTTCGAACGGTCTCCCGAAGAATGCCTAAGATCACCCGATACCTTGATCACACTAATTATTCCCCTTTTGGTGTGGTTATAGGGTCGTTATAATTATAATGGGCTCCTGACTACAGTCAACTCTCTCTTAACGGACACCTCTGTAAGACGGACACCTCCATAAGACGGACACCTGGTGTTGGTCCATGCGCGCTAGCGCTGTTTTTCAGTCATTTTACTGTATCTATAAACTCTCTATAAGCCGGACACCTCTCTGAAGACGGACAGTTGGTGCCGATCCCGATGGTGTCCGTCTTAGATAGAGTTGGATGTAATATCAGCAAGCGAATTTATGATTTTAGTGAAAAAATAAAAAAAAATTATGATTTCAGAACTTTGTAAGTGCTCCTTACGTTCGATCTGGAAAATGAGCCAACGTTCATCGAGTCGCATATTTCAGAAAGCACCCGATATATATATATCTTATTAACCAAGCGTGAGAGCCGTACTAGGAGAATATATGGCCCTAGGTCTTGACATATGGATTGAGCGCAGTGCGTTCCATACGGAAAACTGACCGAGGGTCGATATTATCCCAGTACGGTCCAGAGCAATTACTCGGCTTGTGATTAAAAAAGAGCGTGGAAATTAAGTCCGATAAGAGTACAAGAAACTTTACCCGGTCCAAAATATATTGACCGGCAATAAAGCATTCTGATTGGCTGATTTTAGTTTTTGGCCCTCTCGACTGTCTTAATCGTGTACCGTGGAATACTGCTGCGATTACTCAGTACATACATAGTCTCTTGATACATATAATAGTTTCCAAAGGTAGAAAAACACCATAAATATAATATTAAACCTAAAAGTAACAAGGATGGTTAACTTTTGGGGAAGATTGAGACGGATTACGAATAAAAAACTTGACCATTTGAGATTGATTTTTCAAGTTTGATCCATCCGTGACGCAGTGCCTTGTATCCTTTTGCTATATAGGTGTGTGCGGCGCCAAAGGGTATGGTTTTTGAGCCGTTTTGGTCTAAAATAGGGTATCTATTTTTGGGTCAAGTCCAAAATAGGGTATGGAAAATAACATATCTTGGTCTGAAATAGGGTAAGGGTTTCAAGAAGCAGGCCGCACACCCTTACTAAAATTTGAGGGAATCCCCCCCCCCCCCCCTCCCCCCGGGCTTTTCACGCGATCCTTTCTACACTTTGTGAATTGCAAGACCTTCGATTTGTCAAAGCCATGGAGTTACTTTGGGAAACGTTCTTGTCCACAAGCTTTGGAACAGGACGAACTTTAATCCCGTACGTGCAGCTTCCACCAACGAAGGGAAAGATACGCCTGAGATAATGACAAATACCTGAGCGATATTCAGCCAAGATTGTGCCGTAAACAACCGGGTTAGTTGAGCTGTGAATGTACAGTAAAATTTCACTGAAAATCAACGCATCGCTGAAGTACTCGAATCTCCTCCGTTGCTAAAGTCCAACCAAAGCCACAACACTTGTTTAGGAAGCATGAAAATTGCAAAAAGGATCACTATAGTGAGTAGATTCTTGTTGATTTTGGCGTTATTTGCGTTTCTTCGAAGCACTGCGGCCGTGCGCTTACCGGTATCGGAAATTTTAAACTTGGCGCGACGCTTCAAGAAAATTCCAATTCGTGCATAAGCGATGGTAATTATGAAGAGAGGAAAGGCGTACTGAAATACAACCACAGTGACTGTGTACGCCTGTCGCATGGCAAAGCAAGGCCAATCTTCTGCGCAACCGCGTCCTTTGTGGTACGCGACCACTGTCAGAGGTGAAACACACGCGAGCCCAGCGAGCCACGTAAACACAAGGATACAAAGCACTCTCGACACCGCGAGCCTCGGAGACAGCGGTTTCACGATAGTGCGCCAGCGCTCCATTGCCATGCATGTCAGCGTGAATACGCTTGCAAACAAACACAACGTCATTAGGGGCCAGACCCCTTTGCAGAGCAAGTCGCCGAGCGGGAATTCTCGGAATTTCAAGTAGAAATCCACGGAGATGCTAAATGTGAGCATGCAGAGATCGCTAATCGCCAGGTTTAGAATGAAATAGTCGTTGATTTTTCGGTGCTTTTTCTTGTTTCGAATCACGAGTATTACAAGGACGTTGCCAATGGAACCGAAGAGTAAAATGAGAGGGTATATCGCCAGCTGAATGTAGTCAACAGTGTCAAATGACAGATCATTGTTCGCTTCTTTGTGTTATTCGCCATTTCTGTCTCCTGGAAGGTACAGTTTGCTTTTCAACAGCTGATCTTGTGGAGGCTGAAAAACAAATCCCAAAACCTTTGAATAAACTGAACATGCTAAAGTAGGAATGAAAAATGTCGCGTATCTTTCTTGACTAACTAGGAGAGCAACATGTAGGAGAGATTCTCGGTTTTCACTGTCACGCCATAAATAAAAAAATCGAAACCGTTCAATGAATGAAGTCAAGGAATTGATATGTCATAGATAATAAATAAATAAGGAATCAGTCCAAGTCTCAGGTCTGTGCGGTATTCCGTACTCGAGTTATTTGTCAAAATGTTCGACACAAATTTATATAGAGCTCAGTATGGAAACGCCATGTTGGTGTCCCTCTGAGGGGCACCAACATGGCCACCGGAAATAGGAAAAAACATCTGGAGTTCACTTTTGCCAGAAAGGAGGTTTGTTTTCTCTTGTGAACTTTCGAATATTTAGATAAATATTTCTCCTTAAACTTAAATTGTTTAGAATGCTGAAAATCACCCGAAGAGTCATGTTTTAGATACGGAACAGCTCTGTCACGGCCGTCCTGCTGATGTCACGAAGAAACATGGAAGGAAGCATGAGATCGAGCTAAGAAATTGTGAAAAGATATATATTTAGGTAAAAATTCTGTAGGCCTCGCGTTTTGATTTTTAGAATTTGATGACGTCACGTGAAAACCAAGAATAGGCGTGTTTTAAAGAATCATTACATTAGAGGTTATCAAACCCAGGATTTGAGGAGGTGCGAATGGAGACAAAAATTAAAACCTAAAAAAATCCCTAGGGCTTGAAGCGAAACCAAAAAAATCCCCTGAACCAAACTGAATTCAACCCAAAAATTCCCATTCTGAATATTTTAACCTTAACACATTTACTGCTTTACTGCAAGTATGAGTGCACTACATATCCGTAGCACTAAATATGGTAACAATTTTTTTACTGTGAATCTTTTGACCCCCCCAAAATTTAAATCCATTGGAAAATATAATCACATCATCCCAACCGTACAGTCAGCCTTTCTTTGTTGCATCTTTATTTATAATTAGCAGTACGTACGTGATCATTGGTTTTTTTTTGTAGCATGCAGCAGAAACTATAATCAGTGCTAATGGAAACGAAATTATTATTTTAATAATGTACAAATTGTATTTTCTTGCAATTTTCCGTCAAATGATTCGCAATGGTGAGAATTGATGTCCTGAACAGAGTAATTTCTTCTTTTTCCTTTTTCCTTTTCAGAATTTGACGTTTGCATGACCATCTGTGTAAATGGACAAAGCAACCAACTTAGGTAACACCAAAATTCTCAGAGCTAACATTATCATAAATATTAATTATGACAACCAGTAAGATAAATAGATATTTTGAGCTTTTGTCCGAGCTGATTAGTTTTGTTTTGTTAGTTTGTTAGTTAGTTTTCCTTTCTCTTCTCTACTTTATACAGAAACAAAATTACTACTTTAATTTCTTTGTTCTACGCCATTTATATATTGATAATTTTCTTCTTGTTATTTGTATAGGAAATCGTATGAACGCGAGTGCAATTCGTGATTTAAAGGCTCGTGCAATTTTGAGAACTTTCAAAACATCACGAGTGACCATAAATCACGAATTGCACGAGCAGTTCATACGATTTTTTGTTTATAATATTCTCAACAAAATTTTGCTGCGGCCATCTCGTTACTCTTCACACGAAACGCTTCACTAGTTTCCAAAGTGCTCACATGTTTTATTTTGAACGCGCAGGCAAACCAAGCGTGAACTTTTTGAAAGAATTACAGTACTGTAGTTTAGAAAATATTTAACCATTAACTTGAAAGCTTATTTCAATGCCATTAAGCGGCAAAAATGTCTCTACTTGTCCGGTAACGTTTATCACAATTCCGTATTGCACTCTATAACCTATTTATGCATTCGTCATTGACCAATCAGAAGCTGCATATTTTGTTGAGTATATTATAAATTACTAAAACCCTACTGTTAGCTACCCTTATTATAATTTGTTTTTCGTCACCTCCCGCCTCGAATAGCCCTGCTAATTTGCGGGAGGTGAAAATCTATGTATTTTAACCAAAGAGTAAATAAAGCTTGTTGTTGTTGTTGTTGTTGTTGTGTTGTTGTTGTAGCGGATATTTTTAAGGTAGTGGATACAGCCAGCTGTATGCTTGCCGACCGCACCTCGTCCTGCATGCTGGTTGTCAGTTTAGCATATATATTATATAAAGCCCGAGCCAAACTGGACAGCAAAAGTCACCGAGAATTGGAAGGAAGAAAGTTACACGAGCCTGTTTTCTTCAACTCTCGCCGCGACTTTTACCGGCCGACTACTCTCAAGACAAATTTAAGCAGGTTAAGTTCAAATTCGATGAGAGCGCACTAGAGTTGCCGAGAGTACATATGAAGAGTTTCAGGCCAAACGAGAGCGAGAGTTTGAATACTTGTCAATTCTCGTTCTCGTTTGATCCGAGCTTCATTTCAATTAACAGACTTTCAATATTGAAAACAGAAATACCTTAAAACTGTCATAACCTTTTCGCCATCGACTGTTACTCAGTTGCCGATCCGTTGCTCGAGGTGACGCAAAGAATGAATGAGCACTGAGAACAATGGGTTAAGTTTTTCCAGTTCGGCCCCAGCCACTCAGTCAACAAGTGTTTTATCAGATGGTCTGTTTCTGCTGACGTCAGTTACGTTTAAAAAAATGTTTTCGTGAACAACATGTCAAATTTTCGCGCGTTCTAAATGATTTACTGACGTGCGCGGGGTCGAATGTGTGACCAGGCTGATGATCCATAAAAATTTAAGCCGAGCGACCCTGATGACGTCAATGCGTGGGAACTGTTATCATTGCTTACTGGACGTACGTGGGGCCTCGCCGTGTGATAAAATTGATATTTAAAATTGAGCGCTTTATCGAACTGCATGGGGATTTAGGCAATGCTACCCTGGGTTCCATATCGAGGTTTTTTTCCTTTGCGCGAACCGTGTTGTGAGCGGCTTTCGCAACATCAGCGTTCCTCGCGCGGTAACTGAGGGGAAAAAATCTCTGGCACCCAGGGTAATTAGGCAATGCTGAACGAATACTCTTATTAAGCTGACCATTATTGTTTTCAAAATTAAAAGAAATACAATTAAAAACAACTATTTCGTCACCTACAATAAATAGTCACTGAATTAGGATGTAAAATTACTTTTACTGTGGTATAACAAATTCCTGCAAATTTGTGTTAATCGATAGGTCAAGGGGATTAAGGACCTGCTTATCTTTAGTCGGAGAAACCGCGTCTTAACGGCTTCCGAATTCTCCAGAGATAAATTGCACGTATGAAAATCAATTAAGAGAGCTTTGATGTTGAATTAACCATGTCATAAAACGGAGAATTTCGAGGCATTGGTTTGTTTCGTTGAACAAACAAAAGAGCTTCATTATGGGAAAACAAAGCTGAGACATTTGAATTTAAATTTGATTTGTCCTGGCACTGAAATCATTTCACGTACACAGAATAATCAGATAGTGAATCAGTATAAACCACGGCCGAAGTTGGTCAAAATAAACCATTCATATCATGCGAGGTAATTTTTCACTCGGAAATTAATCTGAATCTGAATTAAGCAGTGCAAACTAAGATGATTTTTCTTTCTTTCTTATTCAAATACTAGCAACGGAACTTCTTTATCTCCTGATATTGATTTTCTCGCCCTTTTCATAATGATCACGTCCGCGCTAAAATGAAATCTCGACAAATGAACAGAAAGAAAATTAAATGAATCTTACGCTTCGGTTTCACGCGAAATGTTCATTGTGTAAAATTGTTTTCGTTTATGGCTGTTTAAGTAGAATTAAAATATTTCCTAAAAATGCGTGCATATTCCATGAAAAGAAAATTATACTGTACTTTTTGTAGCTCATATCAAATCTCTTGATGGATTATCATTTTCAGTTCATATAACTGGGATTTTATGTTAAGATTAATTTTGTATTCCTCACTGTTGAAGATTGAACAATCTTGCTCAACCGGATTATTGATTATGCATATTTTCCCGCAATTTAATTGATCATCCGAATAACGCTGAAATTAAATAATGATTTTTTACTTCTTTTTTGAGGAAAGAAAATGAGTATTTTATACGAAATACAATAGAAGTGCATTTGTACGAAAACAAATTAAAGGTAAATTCTAGCTTCCTAAAAAATGGCTACCGTTCAAAGTTACAGTTCTATTAAAAAGGCCTAATTGTAACAAAACAATTAAAATGAAGATATAAGCTAAATCCCTAAATAGAATAATGCAAGAGGATTTTCTTTATGTTGATGGCTAAATATCAGATTTTCTCTAAAAACAAAATAAAATCACAGAATATATGTGGAAAGGAACGTTTTATACGTACCTTCACAAAATGGTCGCTGTATTGCTACGGACCATTTGCCTTTTCTCTTGCTAGTCTTGTACTCGAAGTCAAATGGAAAGCTAAAATTTCGACGGCGGTAAAGCTCAAGAAGATATTGATTTTATATCATCATTTGTCAGTTGGATTATCTAGTATTTCTTGCTGTCGAGAATAGCCTGTATTTAAATACGGAGCAGATGCTGGTATCAAATAGCCGAGTATTCTGTTACCCTGTCCAATATCCGAAAGTGTTATGTCAGAGAACAATGGACGGAACAAAGCTGTTTCCTTAACTACGGTGTACTTTCACCGTATATAAACGCCGATTTAATATTTATTGACTCTTCCCTTGGTTAATCACATGGTTTTCACATGATTGTCGGAGCTTGTCAATTCTCTATTCATCACCGATGTCATGATAATATCGTTGATAGCCTTTAGAAGACAGGCTATACAGAAAATGAGTCAAGGTATATCTCCAATAAAAACAGATAGGTTTATTAGTGAGAAAAAACGAATTACTTTTTATTAGTTCTCAATCGACGTTCGTATATAATACGCCATAATATTGATTTTGTAGTGAGGAAAATTACATTTTGTTCCTTTAAGATGAAAATAAAGATTTCACCTGCTATTATCAGCCTCGTTTTAATGCCAGGCCTCAACGCTGTAACAAGGCGAGCTTTTCGTTTTGGCAATACTCGTTGTCAGTTGCATCATGGGATTTGCATTTTATAAGACCAGGGTTTTTATCTCACAAAAGTCCTTTCAGTCAAAACATTGAAGTCTGTCTACAAGCCTAGTGGCTTATCAGGCCGGCGCTTTACTACAGTTTCCATAGCATGAAGTGACTAGGAGTATCGCTACTCCCCTAGATGGGATGCTAGTCCATCGCAGGTAACATCCCCCCCCCCCCCCCCCAGCATTCATATTTGTCAGGTTTCCTTGACATTTCGGCGGAACCCATCATTTACTCCTGGGAGAAGAGGGGAACTGTAAGAGTAATGTGTCTTGCCCAAGACTAACAACACAACGACTCCGGCCAGGGTCCTTTCGAAACATGCAATCGCATAGCGTCCATAGCAAATTGAATTTTGGCAGTTTAATTAATTAGCTGCCTGTTTCTAAATTTTCAGCCAACGAAAGAGACCAATCCGAATGCGAACGTACTATGAACAAGACATTTATCGTAAAACCTGGACTAATCCTTTCTCGAGGTACAGTGAACTCTCTCTAAGACGGACACCATCGGGACCGACACAAACTGTCCGTCTTTTAGAGAGGTGTCCGCTTATAGAGAGTTTAGATACAGTAACATGACTGAAAAATGGCGCGCAGGGACCAACACCAAGTGTCCGTCTTACAGAGGTGTCCGTCTTATAGAGGTGTCCGTTAAGAGAGAGTTGACTGTATTAAATTATTTTGGAATGCTAAATCCGGAATAACTGTTTTTAAGTAGCATGAAATTCAGTATAAATGCCTCCCCCAAAAAATCTTCTTTCCATTTCACATGGCGATAAAATAAATAAACAATAACCAACATTTGGCGCGAAAATATACACGAGAGCGAAGCTCGAGGAAAACTGCGAGCTACGAGGAACAGATAATGTCCAAGGACAAATATCCGTGCATATACAGCGCTAGCTGTTTCGAGAAAGGTTGTCGGAAAAAAACGCACGCAACAATCCCGAAAGGTAATCTGGGATATGGTCAGCAAGGTACGTTCCTGACACTGTAGCTGTCGCGCTTTCTTTTAGCACTCGCAAACATACGTCCATGGCGTCTCGTGCCATTTTCTCAGATTTCCCTGAAATGCTGAAGCCAAGGAACCGTGAACTACCCACAATACCTTTCGGGATTGTCGCGTGCACTTTTTTCCGACAACCTTTCTCGAAACAGCTGTATTTTTAAGTACAATACGTAGAGTATCAAGTACTTATCTTTATTACATAAAACAACATTTCCCGCGCACAAAATGTCAAGACAAAATATACAAATTGCTTCTGTTAGAGGGTATCATGGATGATCGGATAATGGCCGGGGAATTAATTATTTAATACGGCTAAACAATTTGGAAAGATCCCTTTTCAGTTGCAATTCAATTGGACAACAGCATCCGATTCATGTCATGAATTCAACTGCGTTGACTGGCAGTTCTTTCTTGATTATCCACGCAGGCTAGTGTTTAGTTTGATCGACCTGAGCAGACATGAACCCAAAATATTTCTACTTCAGTCAAATCGTCGAAAAAAACATTTATAATAGACACTATTTAAAGAGAGTCTCCAAAATTAGATTTCTCGCAAAAATTAATCTCAAGTGATCTCATTGTAACTCAAGCCATCGTCCGAACGCACATGGTGTCTGGTGATCACAATTTCTGGGTAATTTTCCCGCGGTTGAAGCAAGTTCGTACAGCTATAACAAATACTACTTGCTCTGGAACTCTGAAGCTTTGCCAGTAAGTTCTCTTTGGAAGGACAAGCCGAAAAGTCCACAGATTTGCCCATTCTGCTCAATCGCTGCGTCGCCACTGACTCCATAACTTGTCGCATTTCTGGATACTCGTCCACCACTTCTCTAAAGTCCTCGGCGTGTAGGATGTATATGTCGCACAAAGTATTTGCTACGATGGTTGCAGTGCGTCGGCGTTAGTCAAGAGACAGATTTCTAGAATAAAAACAATAAAATGTATTGTGAAAAGGAAGCTGTGACGATTTGTATGGGGAAAGGTCTTCCAGTACGTCAAGAGCTAGTGCACAGCGGTGCATATAGAGACATGAACAAAGCGAGACTAAATATAGAGGAACTATCGTATTTCCTCTATTTAGCCTCCCTCTGTTAAGTCCGCCTCCCCCCCCCCCCACCCCCCTTTCAAGGATAAAAATAGTAATAAGCCCCCGCCCTACAGAAGGTTTTTGCTTGGACCCTCCCCGATTTCAATGTAAATTGTAAGTCTGTAATGGTGGCGCCACGATCGTATCTCAACGCGTAATGATTACGTTGTCGGTTAAACATTATTTGTCATCAGTCATATAATACACGAAAGCTTGTATTGACGGTGAATATCAATCAGCAGGCAACTAAAGCATAACACTGCGACGTGGAAATATAAGAAGCCCCGGGCTTATCATGTAGAAGGGGTGCTAATAGAGGGCCCTCTTTGTGAGAATAAAATTGATAGGTGATGGGGGGAGGGGGGGGGGGGGGGGGGGGGGGGATCCCGGAGAAAAGGGGGGGGCGGGAAGCGGGATTCCTAAGGTGGCGGGAACCGGGAGAAATAGGAAAACAATTTTGAAACATTTTTCAATAGAAAAAGCACAAAGAGGCAGAACCACAACGGAAGGGGCGCGGCGGGGGACTGGGGTGCAAGGTTCGGGAATCGGGAAGTTCAGAGTAGTAGTAGTAGTAAAACTTTATTTAAACACGGTGTCAATTCACAATACATGCTCTTCCATCGAGCCGTGTATTAAATTAATTACAATAATAAATGATTACAATAATAAATTAAATTACCTAGCTAAATATGTTATTTACAAAATTATGTATAATCTATAAAAATTACTAACTAACAGACAGACACCCTGTCCCCGCCTCCCCTCACTAATAATAGAGGAAATATGCACGGTATTGATCGTCTCAGTAGGGAGTTTAAGCAACCACGAGGACAACGTTGAAATAAAAAAATGGATTTATATTTTACTTCAGAATCTCGCGAATCTCTAGTTCCATTCAGTTTGTCTATCGGTGTCAGAACTATCCTCAGAATTTGGTCATTTCATATTGTTGTTTTGCAGAGGACGGCTAAGAAATCTACCAAGATTAAAATGCACGTGCAGAGCCATTGTACCGCTCATTAAACTTTTGTTTAGCGACGTTCTCGTTGCCGTTGTCGTCTTGGTTTGCTTAAACTCCCTAGTATCTCGTCCATGCCTCGGTTTCTATCCCCCTTGTTAGCAAATATTAATCCACCATACACTGAGAACCTTACCTCCAAAATATGAGCCATCAATCAAATCGTCAGTGGTCACTCCATCACAGCTCACGCTCACGACGCCCGATTTAAGGAAATACATCTCCGTTCCCAGTTCTCCCTCGCGAATGATGACGTCACCTTCCAGATACACTTCGAACTCTAGTTTTGTTATTATGGCCGACACAAAGTCTGGATCGGCGTCGTAGAAAAATGGTACAGCACGCACGAGCTCACGGCAGTTGTAATTGACAATTGACTGGCAAAGGAAAGAAGCATTGATAAGTAATTCTAATTTATATTAACTAATTATTATAACTAATTCAAATTAAGGCGGGACTTAAATTTCAAGGAAATTTTAAGAGGTTTAAAGAAAGAATAGAAGAAAAAAAATAATTTTTGGAACACCAACAGACAGTTGATACCCACGCGGGTGCTCTTGCGTGATTATCAACTGTCGTCAATTGTCAATCTACTAATTTTTAACTTCAAATTCTAATTTTAAAACTACATCAAATCTTCAATATTTCTCATTTTCCTAAATTTTACAACTCCTTTGAGAAAAACTATTTCCTCCCAAATATACCCCAAAAATCACCCAAAAATTTACAAAACACTCCATAACATAGATTCATGGGATAAGCATAGAGTTTTTGGATTGCTTGAAACGTGAACGAGATATTTCCATTTAACCCATGTTATGTCGCGGAAAAATGGCATTTAGGTTAAGTCCCGCCTTAATGTTTGGGAAAACATTTTCATGTCTTTGTTTTCTGGTGTGGAGCGTTTTCACATGACGTCATGGTGGCCACATTAGCCTTCTTTTTTTTTTTTTTCAAACAATAAAATTTCCAACCTCTCTGAAAAGGATAGAGAGCCTGGGAAATTAAATATTCCACAACTGGCTCAAAAACACAACAACAACAACCAAACTGAGCAACCAAACAACAATATCATAACTCAATATATGCTCCATTCTCGTCCCCAGAGGCCACGATCCTTTTTGGTCAGCACCAAGAATCGAGACCTCTGGCCGGAACCAATTTGTTGAACATGCGCAGAGTACTCGTTCTATATTCTCAGCCAATCAGATTTGTCAGACTTGACGGTTAGTCCGAGATTCGCGGACTTCCGGTATTGGAACCGGCCAGAGGTCTCGATTCTTGGTGCTGACCAAAAGGATCGTGCCCTCTGGGGACGAGAATGTATATGCTCAAACTAAAGGACCCTAAAGCGCGTGCATATATGATTTACTCAGTCTACACCCCTACCTTTCGTAATGGCCGAGACACTTCAGCCAGAATTCTCTCCTCGTCAAACAGTTTGCCTTGAAATCGGTGCTCGTAATATTTGGTAATTTTGTCTCTGAGATTAACAGGCAGCCGTCTGTGTGACATGTACTCCTCGATTTTTTGGAGCTAAACGATAACAAAATGGTGTTAACCCTTCACTCCCAAGAGTGCTAAGCTCAAAACTGAGGATTTTTAAATCAAAAAACACTTGAAAGTACTGCTCGATAGCTATCATTTGAATGGTTACACACTAGGGTTTCATCCACAGACTTAAAAGTTAGAACCACCTTGTACAGCATAATAAACAGTACCACATGAAAGTACTGCTCAATAATAGCTCTCATTTGAATGGTCACACACTAGGGTTTCATCCACAGACTCAAAAGGTACAACAACATTTATTGACTCAAGGTTTGACTCTGGGAGTGAAAGGGTAATGATATGCCAATGCGAAAGTAGGGGGTAACAACGAGGGTATGTAGCAGGTGATAGGAAAGCATGGAATATAGGCCTAGGAGTGTCAGATGGCCTGTATGTGCGAGTGCATGAGCAATGAAAGAATCACCAAGATGACACACGTCAGCAGAATCAGAAATTAAATAAAAAGACAGCGTTGGAATTGGATTGTACATATACTTCGTGGAGAGAGATCCAGTGACTGCATGGTGGCGTTAGGATGGTGACCAGAGGGTAAAAGGGCATTGGGTAGACCTAAAATGACCTGAAGGAGGACAGTGAAGCAGAGAGAGGGCAGGCAGGGTGAAGCGATTGGAGCACTGCGAGAGCAATAGCTAGGGACTGAGTGCTATGGAAGCAGAATGTTTGGTAATTCCTTTACATTTCCTTTCTGCGATTTAACTGATTTTCGCGAACCTTTCACGATGCGCGAAAATAAAAGGCATCAGGGTAAGCCACCACCTTTTCTTTTATATTTGTGGGTATTCATTCTATAGAAAAATTCATTGCCTGACGAGGGAATTCCACGTTAAATTTCACACGATAAAACCGATATCGCACGAATCGCGAAGCGATGAGTGCGACAAAACTTCAAGTGAAATTTAACGTGGAATTCCCTCGTCAGGCAATGAATGAAGTACAGTGGAACCCCGATTTAACGAAGGGCCAGGGACTGGGGAAATTGGTTCGTTAATCCGGGTTTCGTTAAATCGAGAACCCCAATATAACGAATTTGTTGAAAACTGACCAAAAACTTCGTTAAATCGGGGTATAGTTAATAATTAATTTGCCGTAATGTTAACTGATTAAAGACAAAGAAGATAAAGCCGATTAGATGGCCACGACAGTACTATGTTTAGCAACATGTATGACTGCAATGGACTGCTGACAACTTTCTTAGATAATTAAAATATTTTACTGTAGTCGATTATTCATCTTCTGTCGCGTGATGACATTTATTCGTTATATCGGGGTAGATTTTACATTCGGGCATCTAGATTGTGTTCGTTATATCGAGGATTTCGTTAAATCGGGGTTCGTTAAATCGGGGTTCTTTTCCATACATTTCATTGTAATTCTGGCCGGGCTGAATAAATTTGTGCGTTAAATCGGGGACTTCGTTAAATCGAGGTTCGTTAAATCGGGGTTTCACTGTATCTGGATTATTAAGGCCAATTTAGACGGTACGATTTTGTCGCATGCGCCTTTTGTAGCGCGCGCTACTCTCTTCATGTAAAAATCGTATACGACTTTCATCTTTTAACATTGTTTGTAGCTACGACATGTCGTAGGGTTTTAAAACATGTTTCAAAATCCTACGACATTTTTCGTGTCGAACACGATAATCGTAGGTTTGATTTACACGACACAATTCGTGTCGTCAGTAGGCTTACCGTAGGCATTGTCGCATGCGACAAAATCGTACCGTCTAAATCGGCCTTTAGGATACACATTGCAGCTAAAGTTTTACGATAAAAATGACCTAAAATAGCCTGGCGCGCGCGGTACCTTAAATGTCTCTTACCTTCTCTTTATAGTTGCGACCAGGAGAATCCATCGTCTGTATGACATTGATGGAGTAAGCAATAAACAGCGCGTAAAATGTCGCCCCTGTCATCATGCTGGATATTGTGACGCACGTCTCAGGGATGTTCTGTGGCGGGTGCCGTCCATAACCAATACATAACATATGCGATAAGGCCTTGAACAGCGCCCATAAATACTGCTCCGTCCATGCCTTATCCTGTATGAATGAAACATGTTATTATTCCCTTATTCATATAGGCCGTGCCGGGGCCGGGGAGGGAGGGGGGGGGGGGGGACTCCCTTATAATAGTGACGGGCGTGATAGTCGGAAATTTTGAAAAGAAACCCTAATAAAAGGTACCAGAATCTTGTTTTGTGGGTGTGGCGCAAATTCATTTTCACCCCGAAGAAGTACCAATTCTAAGACAATACTAGTACCTGTCATATTTTTTTTCCGGCATGATACCCTAAAAGCCGTACCGGAATAACTATAACGGTAGCTGGTCATTTTAGATTTTAACACCCTAAGAGGTACCAAACTACGAATTTTAATTTTAATCACCCCCGTCACTTTTATATGGAAGTCCCCCCCGGGTGGTGCACACGAGGGAATTGTGCCTGGGACAAGTTCCCTGTAGTGTTTACACGAGAGGAGACTGGTTGCAGGGACTTGTCCCGGGGGCACGTCTTGAGCGAGGGGATTTGTTACAGGGACTTTCCGATTTGGTCTCCAGTTGGTTGATTTTCTTATATGTTTGCAGGGACTAGTCCCACGAAAAGTTCACACAATAGGGACCTTTAGATTGGTGTACGAGTACAACTTTTCAAACCATGTGCACAGGGTTTACATCAACACGTCTAACACCAATCTTGACGGCTGACACTTCAGACTACCTCCTTCTCTACTGGTTAGCAACAGGGAGGAGCGAGGGCTCTGGGAACGTGACTGATTTGAAATTTGAAAGTCGTACTCGTAGTCAATCTTGTACTCGTACTCCGATTTAAAGATCCCTAATTAAAGGGGACTATAGCTAGTCCCTTCAATTCAAACAGTTTGAATTCATGGGACAAGTCGCAAAGAGCAGATTTTGGTCTCCGCGACTAGCACTGCACGAAAATTTGGCTTTGGTCTCACCTTTGATACGCATCAAAGGTTAGACAAAGATGGACGACTATCTTTGACACAGTCGGTATAGATTCGAATCAACAATTTATTATCGGAGACAAATCATACAACGGGAAAATTTGTCTTGAACATAAACGAATCAGTTACACCACTTGGTTATAAAATAATGTACTAGACCGCTGACCTTCAAACCGTGGATCATCACCCATGAATCATCCGGGAAGTCGTCGAGAACTGGGACGAGATATTGCATGCAGCCATTCCAGTGCGCTACCAGCATCATCAAGCTGATCAGGTTTACAAACCGGATTACTGACCGAGTCACATTGAGAATCTGTATATGTGAAGCAAAGGGAATTAGTAAGTGCAATAGCTACGGCTTTATAATATACTCAACAAAATATGCAGCTTCTGATTGGTCAATGACGAATGCATAAATAGGTTATAGAGTGCAATACGGAATTGTGATAAAAGGTACCGGACAAGTAGAGACGTTTTTGCCGCTTAATGGCATTGAAATAAGCTTTCAAGTTAATGGTTAAATATTTTCTAAACTATAGTACTGTAATTCTTAATTTCAAAAAGTTCACGCTTGGTTTGCCTGCGCCTTCAAATAAAACATATGAGTACTTTGGAAACTAGTGACAGAAGCGTTTCGTGTGCAGATAGCGTGATGGCCGCAGCAAAATTTTGTTGAGAATATTATAAACAAAAAATCGTATGAACTGCTCGTGCAATTAGTGATTTATGGTCACTCGTGATGTATTGAAAGTTCTAATGTATAACGAACGTGCAGAGCTTGCGTCCTGGCTTGCTTAAAGGGGCAGTATCACGGGGATTTTGCTGCTTTTTGGTCAAAACGGCGCTAAAATTATGAATCAGTACCTACGCTCACACACGAAATGCGCCTAGACCGCAAGAGGACGATTTCAAGGAATTGTTGAAGGGAGAGCTTAACCATAATTAGTTTTAGCGATTTTTCTAAGACACATGGCAGAGTTTGAAAAAGTTTGCCCGACTTTTCCAAGTTGAGATCAAAAGTTCCTGCATGGGTATAACTCGTGATAGCACTCCTTTTATTAAGCTTCAGTACTCCAGTATTATAATTTTTAACAAAACTGGACCATTGTTTTTAGGTTTCCTTTGATGGAAATATGTCAGTATTTTGACTTTTTGACGTGATGTTCCTGATAAGCTATGATAGTGCCCTTAAAATTCCCAATAAAGCGCGCGCTGGGCCGGCTCTTTAGCCGAAAACTCTTTTACCGCCCTCTCGTCCGCCCTCTCCGGACTCTATACACGCCAATACCTGATTACAACACACGATAGCATGGGCGGATCCAGGAACTTTTGATAGGGGGGGGGGGGGGGGGGGGGGGGGTCCCAGGGTTTCTCCGAAAATGTGAAGTATGTGAAGTAATTTTTGAAGTAGACGGGAGTACTGAGTTATTACTAAAGACGTGGAGGGTGTTTAGAGGCCTCCCCAGAAAAAAATGAGATTTCAGGCTCAGAAAAAGTTCATTTTGGTGATCCTGGAGATGGTTTTGCTATGGATAATGGAGAAAGCAAACAACCTCAGGTCTGATTGGGGTCCGGACCCCCCCGACCCTCCCCTGGATCCGCCACTGGATAGTTCCACTCACCTCTTCATACTGATGAACATAACGCACAAGACGCGATATTCTGAGCAGGCGCAGCAGACTGAGTAGTTTAGCCATGCGTAGAATACGTAGCGCTCGGGATGCACCGAGCAATTTACCGGATCCCGAGTTGTTAGCCGATGATACGACGTAATCAAACGGAAACGAGGAAATAAGATCTATCAGAAACCATGTCCTTGCGTACCTGAAAAGGAGACCGAGATAACACTAGTCATTCTCGTTGGACTAATATGTAAATTCTGTCGAAGTGTAATGCAAAAAATGTATGTTGCCGCTTAAAGGAGATAGCTCGGGTACCCCTCCACCCCCCCCCCCCCCCCCCCCCCCACACGCTATGCAATGTAATATTTTTGCATACAAAACGTAGGCAAGGACCTGACATTCAACATCAGCTAACTTCAAGTTGGCATAAAAAATTATTTACTAGAATTTCCTCTTCTTTTCCTTCAATTGTTGTAAATTTACTTGCTTTTACTTTTCTTGCCGCCCGCCTCGACTAGCACTTTGCTATATGCGGGCCGGCAGAAATCATATAATTAATTTTGAAAGAAATAATAATTAAAGTTGAAGTTGAAGAAAATCTTAAAAGACAGAAATATTATTTTCAAATTCAAAAATTTGATCGTGAAAACCGAATTGCATAAATATGACAAATATATTTATCTGACACTCAGCAGAAACATCCACACGTGCTCGGCTTGACACACATGTTATTGTAAGAATCTTTTTTATAAGAATATTGAGGCTGAGATTGGCGAAATTTTAAGAATATGCTAAGAATATACCCAAGGCTGAGATTTAGTTAAGAATTTTTTATTGCATGTTGATAGAAAATAAAATACAATAAAATCGTATGATGTTTCATTTAAAAGGTATGGTAAATTTGTACCTATACTTGTTTCATTTTTCTTAAATCAAAGCGAGTCAAAAATACAATAAAAACGTGTACAACTCAGGTAGTATTATTTCTGTTATTTTACTGAAATACTATCCTCTCGATCACTTTGTAATCTCAGAATGTATTAAGAATATTTTCAGCCTAAAATCGGCAGAAAAATAAGAATATTCAGCCTGGCATGAAAAATATATATTCATTAAAATGTTTCATTATTTCATATCTTTACACATCTTTCATACATCATGAAGTCTGGTCAATACACACTTTTTTTAAAAAGAATATATATTTTTCATGCCAGGCTGAATATTCTTCGTGCCAATCACTATTTATCTCTTTTTACTCAGTAATCAATTTTTAACATCTTTATCTGTTTATGTTGGTTTTCCAAACTTCTTAGCCAACGAAAGTGTCCGCAGCAATGTCAGCACGTGCATGTTATCGGGTTGTGCCCGCTTCTTGACTTTCCCGCCTCCCACTGAACTAGAAATATGCCGGTGGGTTTTGGGGGTTTTTGGTTAGCCAAGCTGACGAAAACCCGCAATGCAGAGGTAAAAATACGTCAAAAAATACTATGAAAACGTCTTCTTGCGGGTAAATCCGTACATCAGTAGTTAGCACTGCCATCTTTGATCTCCCAAGAATGCTAATTTCAAAACTGAGGAAAAAATCTTGAATTGTATTTTGCAAAATTGTCAAAAAGAAACAGCACCACATGAAAGTACTTCGCAGTAGCTTTCAATTGAAACTAGGGTTTCATCCACGGATTCTAAAAATACAACCACATTTATTGACTCAAGGTTTGACTCTGGGAGTAAAAGGGTTAAGAAAACCAAAAAAGATGTCGTTAATTAACTAAGATGTAAAATGTGCATCACTTACCGTATAGCAATCTTCTTCGGGTCTAGAATAAACTTGTTCGGCGTTCCATGAATAAGAACTCCAGTCTTAAAGTTCAAAACTATGTCCAACAGAAAAACTCCGTCGGACACGCTGTTAAAAGCGATCCACGAAGGACTCATATCGTCATTGAAGAAAGCAATGGCGACTGGCAGGACAAACATGTTAACGATCAACAAAGAGAGAATTATAAGATCCCAGTAGAGCCTGAAAAAAAAAAAAAGAGAAAAGAGAAATAGTCACTCAAAAGAGGATGATCTTAAAGAATCATTCCCCCATAAATACATGAGTCTCTCAATTATAATGTTTTGAAATCTATTCAGTAACTTCAGTCCATAGCTGAGCTATTTTAAGAGCGAGTAACCTGATGTCGGAGCCTCGATCAGAAGGAAATAGAAATGACTTTCACGGCATGGTGCGAAACTAATAGATTAAAAAAAATTATCATTGAGCACGGGGAATTCTTCTCTTAGATCCTATCTTGTTAAATATTACTCATTTTACTGAAAAGTGCCTATAGCGGAACAGAAAACAAAGTATTTAACATATTATAATTCCTTTGTACGATTTCTTCTTCGATTGTCCAATTTGGGCATCAGGAAGTATATCATGTTGCTAAGCAACGCCTTTGCCGGGGAAAACCGCGGGCTCAGCCAAAGCAACCGTCAAACTGATTCGAATTCAGTTTTACAATTTAAAGTTAGTAGTGATTTCCTTTTTTTTTTTTTGCCCTTATTCTTTTACTTTGACTAATTTTAAACTTTGACTGATCTCAAACTTTGACTAACGTGCGCTTTTATGGTACACGAGACGATTTTAACGACGAATTTTAACGGCGATTTTTAATCCATGTTACACGAGACAACTTTTAGCGCAACATTGTTGCGGCAACGGTATGTTACACGGGATGATTTTTAACGCAACATCGGTCCGCATCATTTCATTGCGGCAACATGTTGCAGGTTTTTGAATCGCTTTCGAAAACCTGCAACATGTTGCCGCAACGAAATCTTGCGTTAATAATCGTCCAGAGCGCCATGTTACATGATAACGATTTTTAACGCAATGTTACGTTAAAAATCGTCGTTAAAAATCGTCTCGTGTAACATCACCTTAAACAAGAAGAATAAACCTGGGTTAACTTTAAAATTTAATCAGATTATACTGAAATCGCGCGCGGCGTGTGAATACTGGGAACAACCGAGCTCCCGTACATAGCACCTGGAAGTTGTTTTGAATTAGACAAAACAGTCTGGCCGCAAATTTTTGGCAAGAAAAAGTTTCATGCAGAGAAAAAATGCGTAGGATTGGAGTCATGGTCAATCACAGATCGGCAAACGAGCAATTCGCAAATTAAAGTTCGTTTCCCCCTGTGAACAGGTCTGAACATTTCGAGCCAATTCGTTCGTTAATTAAACAAGCCATGCATTTCACAGCTTCCTTCGGCCGATGTGACTTAAAATTTTTAATTACGACAAATCATTACATCGTAAAACCCTCTGCCTGGTCAAAAGTGTTATTCGTTATACAATTCATTAAATATTTTCTCCGAAACCTGCATCGCCTGTTCAAGGCTTATTATTAATAGAAAGAAAAGTGAACGCGTAAAGAAGAATTAAATTGGAACGAAAACATTGGCAGATGGAAACGATAAATAAGTGGAAAAAACAACATGATAAAATTCAGAAATGGTATTTTCACAGGTTTTGTAAGTGATTGTATTCGCGATTTGCATATGCTGGAAAACGTAATCAGGACCGAGCTATACTCGCTAAAGAAGTTCATTAAAATGTAAACTTCCTCAAACAAAAAAGTACGGAAATCGGTCATTTGATGCCATCAAAACCATAGCGAATCGCAGTCAACTGAATTTGCCTTAACGAAGTTCAAGGCTTGTCCGTTTATCTGCGTTGAGGTTTTTGTGGCCTGGTTTGGAAAATACTTCAATTACGACGTAACACTATTTCTCCGCCCTCTAAAAACGAGTGTGAATTTTGGTTTACATAATTCAACGTGTGCAATTTCAAAACAAACTGTATGATCCACAGAAAAGAACTTCCTGTTTCTATTAATAAAAAAAAAATATTTCACAATAGAGAGAACAGCCGAACAATCCAGGTAAACGCAAAAGGTATAGATATAAATGAAAAATAAACGCAAAAAAACAAAAACAACAACAACAGCAACAACATATCCAGGAAACAAGAACTGGTTTACAAACCTGAACGCGCTAGTCGGATGTATGATCCAGCCGGCTTTGCTGTAGCGTAGAAGTTCATCGGCCATTGCTTTCCTACTTCCAAATACCTTTATGTTCATTTTGTTGTCCATCGGTTGCAGCCAGCCTTTGACACGATCATTAAAAGAGGGTTTGGGTTTCGGTCGCGAATCTACAACAGTCACTTCATCGGCGTCAATTGTAACAACAACATCGCCGTTAGATCTTTTTGAGTTTGATGGCGAAGTGCGGGGTTTCCTACTGAAAAATGACGAAATAATTCGTCTTCTGCTTCTCCTTGAATCTCTACTTCCTTGCGAATTAGTTTCCTGCGGTTTTTCTGTTGTTATATGCACTTCATTATCAACTGCGGCATGACCATTTAGAAGCGGACTGCTGCAACTTAAGTCGAATTCTCGAAAAGCTTCATCAGGATTTGCTTCAATTGTAACTTCGTTTAACGGTCCTTGCTCGTAAAGGCATATTTCCTCTGTATTTCGCATTTGATCGTCGTTTTGCGCACTTGCGTCGTTCAATGCCTGTAGCGCTTGCAGACTTAAATGCGAAGACAATACCGAATTCTCCGTTCCATAAGATGACTCGCTAGTTCTCTTTCCATTTGGTGAAATATCTTCGGATTCATTTTCGGCCGCGGTAAATTGTTCGACATGTTTTCCTTCCCTTTCTGGCTCTTCGATCTCTTTATAGGCCAGATCGGATTGAAATTCGTCGGTTGAATCACAAGATCCACTTTTCTGTACGCGTTCCGTATCATTACTGTGAACTTGACTCATTTCTTGAGGTTTTGTAGATGGTTATAAAAATCCGAGGCTGAAACCGAGGATGTCGTTGCGCGATGCCCATACACACGGAATCTTCATTATCCTAAATGGAATCAAACATCTTTTGAATTTCCTCGCGGTCAGCTAAACATTTCTTCAGGTTCGAGTTGATTTTGCGCCGCGATACGCGCTTAATTCACAATCTTAGTCCATGCAGACCCTTGCCTTCTGAATTTTACATGACGTGCAAATGACGATTGTGACATCACAGAAAACAGTACGGGGAATAATAGCCTGGCGTTCTTAATGGAACAAATTTAATGTCGCGCGCGCGATCCAGTCAACGCCGTCGACAAAATCGAAATGTATCGACCGCACGTTACGGAACGGAGATTCTCTCATTTAACGTCTACCCCGCTGTGAAATTACAAATGATCTAAACAATAGTTATGTGGTTGACTTTATTTATTTTTTTCTTCAAAAAGCCGGTTGCGTTGCATTTTAGGGATTTCAAAATCCAGCCAAATGCTCTTTGGTTCAAAAATGCGAGCGACCTCTTTGGACCTATCCCCGAAATAAGCAGGTTTTAAAATTATTTGTACGCTTTTAAAGCACTATTAATAGCTTTTTTTTTTTTTTTTTCATTGTTTTGCTCAGATGTGCGGAAGTATATCTTTAATACTTTCCTAGAAGACAGACATTGTTATGGAAAAATAAATCGAATGCACAAACTGCCAATCAAACCTCGTGTTTCACATCCCTTTAACTTGAAAACAATGAATAGAGAATTAAAGTTTTAAAAAGATTTTCAATCTTAAGAAATATTGCAAATTATATTCATGATTGATATATTTTTGGCGTTAATTTCGGTGAAATTATCCTCGCCGATTTTGTTTTAAATCGTATTTTTTTTTAACTTCCCTCAAATACGTTCATGTTTTCGCCCCAAAGCATAACATTTGAAAAATCGACAATACTAAATGATCTAAAGAAACTATAACTCAATTATTTTCCTTTCAATGAAATGATAATTTGTCCAATCCGTCATGCAATAGATATGGTAGAAAAGTTGGATAAATTTAGTCCTAGATAAGATTTTATTAATGTCTGGACGTCATATGTCATGATTAAAAAATATTTTTATAAATATTTTGGAAGGCTTTTATGAAAAACGCTCGTGTATAAAATATATTTTAAAAAGCTAAAATATCCCATATTTTTCGTATTACCTTTTATGTGAATTGGAGAGGATTGTAGCGTTGACGTCGCTTCGATCGCGCACAAAACTGACATTTAATATTTTCGCAAGGAAATACGGATGATTAATGTTAAGATATCCTTTGTAGAAACAGACTCGTTTGAATTTGTGTAAATTACATACTGTCAATTCTTTTTTATCTCAACGACAACTAGTTTCCTGTCAACTATTTCCGGCTTTGAGACATTCATCTTCAAATTTATGATTGTAAATCAGATTCCCCTTTTAATCGACTGATTTATTCGGAATAAAACTGTGTGATATAGCTTTGCTTTAGAGCGTGGACTTCGTTTTTGCCGTACAAACATGCGGTCGATCATTTTTAACTGCAAGACTATATGATCACATACAAATATTGACGAGGATTGTTTGTTTGTTGTTGCTTGTTCGCGCCTCATTAAAACCATTAACCCACAAATATGGGATTCTATAATAACCATCAACTTGAACAGAGCGAAAATCACCTAGACTGCGAGTAAATAACGAGGAAAACGACAACGAAAACGTCACTAAACAAAAGCAGCCAATAGAATGAACAGTACAATGGTTCTGCACGTGCATTACACGTCTTGGTACGTTTCTTAAGTCACGATTAAACGGTCTCGACATTTGGTCTCGACATTCTCTCAACATTTGTTGATAGCCAATGTTGAGGCCGTTTGACACCCCCTTTGTCGAAACATCTTCTCAACCGATTTCTTTTGTTCTCGAAATGTTGAAGCCGTTTGACACGGTATGGTCTCAACATCTCTCAACATCCGTTTGATCGGGGCTTTAGCCCTCCTCTGCAAGCAACGCACGTGAAATGACCAAATTCTGCGTATTTTAGAGAATGAACCTCGGCAGCGAATTTTCATGTTTCTATTTCAAATTGAACGTTGTCCTTACATTTTCAGCTGGAGACGGATATAGTAGTTCAGACACCAATAGACACACTGAATAGTGTTATATTTTTAAGTAAAATATAAATATATTTTTTTAATCGTTATTGTCCATTGTCCTCGGTGTTGCCGTAGTGATGATTGCTAGGTGCCTAATAATAGGGACATTGGAGAGCCTGCTCGCACGGGTAAAAGTGCTAATATATAAGCGTCTAACATATGAAAATTACACCCGCTTTAATGTTGCATGCATAGCGGGCTTTTAGCGGCATGCCATCTTTCGACATGCTATGTAACCAGGCCTAAGTACTACTGTTAATAGCGCTACAAATTTCTTTAACAGTGGAACTTAAATTTTCGTGCTGATAATCAGCGATAATGGATTTATTTATCATTAGACTAAGGAGGGGAATATCTAGAAGTTATTCCGTGAACGATAAATTGATTGCTTTGCATGTTTACGACTTGCGAACAAAGCGGCTTAATTCTATTGATGTCACGGACAAGCGCCGCTAAAACCCACTTTACACGCGCTAAAATATAAATCGGCACGGCACTATTCATTTTCGGCACCGCGCCCAGAACATTTCGGCACGGCACCTGACCCATTTAGTACAACCAAAATGGGAAGGTTTTCTTCATACTGGGCACGGTACCAATTTTTATGTTGGCACCCCTAATATCACATTTACACTAACTGAAACAATTATTTTTTCTGAACACCAATATCTACAAAACGGTCATTCATCACATTTTTATGTAATATCCTGATTCTGTCTAGAAGCCTATGCAGAAGTTCTTTGCTGTTTGGAAATTAATTTCCATTCGTCAAACTTGTAAACGCAATGAACCAATCAGAACTCGAAGCAAAAACATGCAACCCACGCCAAGCGCGGGAAAAATTAACGCGCGTCAGGCAAGTCAAGATTGGTCTCGCTCCTGATTGGTTGAAAAAACAGCATGTTTGCTGTGATTGGTTCAAGCCGCAAATGCAAAACAAAAGCAAACAAAGAATTAATATTTGAACGTGAAGTTCACAATAAACATATTAGTGACATTATTATACATTCAACTCACTATCTCTTTTCTGATTGGCCGAAAGCGTACAGTGAATTTTCGAAATCAGCGCCTTTGAAAGCATCTACGTCATCTACCTACAGATTAGCGAGAGGATTACGGGTAATAACCTGCAGATTATACAATAATCATGTCAAGGACACTCAAGGTCATGGGTAATCATGTCATCTATGACCGCGGTGCTTGATTTCCAAGGGTAATCATGTCAAGTTCGCGCGCTTTGCGTTGCTTGCCGCTAAGTAACATCGGTGGCAGAAGCGTTATTCTTTTTCGTTGAATGTATAATAAAACAATTATTAGATTCGGTTTTTGTGATATCCAGAATAATCAAGGTCTCGGTAAGAGTTCGGCTTCGGCTGATAACTCTTACTTTGACCTTGATTATTCTGGATATCACAAAAACCTCATCCAATAATTGTTAATTATCTGAATTGGAGACCGAAACCCATACTGAACGACAGTTTATTATACAAAACGTGTAAAAACAAAAAACATTCAGACGCCGAATTTCAATGTCATTCCGGAAAGCAGTGACAATAAGCTCCTCCTTCCCCCAAATAAATAAAAACAAATAAATAAATAAATAAATACTAACTAATACGCTGGGCGCAAGACCTGAATTAATAAGTTAGACGAATGGAAATTAACTTCCAAACAGCAAAGAGCTTCCGCATAAGGCTTCTAACAGAATCGGGATATTACATAAAAGCGTAATGAATGACCGTTTTGTAGATATTGGTGCTCAGAAAAAAATAATATTGTTTCAGTTAGTGTAAATTAATTGCCGAAAATTGACACTACCGGCAAATAAATAACAAGTATGCAAATCTGAGGCCGTAAATCTTGTCTCCGTCAACGTTAACTTTATCGAGTCCATGTTTTTTTTTTAATTTGAATTTTTTTATTAATTTAAAGGAGCTACGTCGCGGATGGTACATCTTGAAAAAAACCCGGCCTAAATTGTTCAAGTTCGTCGTTGGTAAACCGTCTCAATTTTCCCCAATGAGTAACCATCCTTGTTCCTTTTCGGTTTATGATTACCTCTTTGGTGTTTTTATGCCAAGGTAAATCATTATTTTGTGGTTAATTAATTTCGACTTGAATGTATTTTTGTACCTCGGAAAAATCCAACATATTGTTTTTCGGCTTCTGAAATTTCGATTTTTTAAATGTAATTCAAGTAAACTACGAACAGGGAACAGACAAATGTCCGTCAACCAGTTTATTGATAACACATCTCCATAAAAAGTAAATAATCATTAAACAGTTTCGTACATAGATTTTGACGCTAGATTGTGCGCTAGCTGGTTTATCATTTGAATTGAAACAAGTCCCCCTCTCTAAATAAGTTCCCCTAAAAAGGGGATTAAAAAGACCAGGGAATTTTTTTTTTTTGGGGGGGGGGGGGGGGTGCGTTTTAGTGATATTTGCAGTATCTAATTCGGGTTTATTTTCGAGAATTTATTTCACTACAATGCGGCAAGTTATTATTTTTAACGTTTCGTTCGTCTTTAGATCACGGAAAAGTCTTATCAAGTGAGGAGACACTCAAATGTCAGTATGTTTTCCGGACAACTGTTATCTCCCATGGGAAACGACTGCTTAGACTTTCTCAAAGTCGTTCGCTTCTCGTTTCCGGTTCCGGTTGGGAGTAGGCCCCGGCGCTACGCGCTCGCTCGAGCTCTCGATCGCGCTCTATCTCTGAGCTCGACTTGTAGGCAAGTCTAACGACTGCTCAGTATGTCCTCCTCGTGTTATTTGTTATCTTGGTTTTGGGTTCAGAGCCACTCTCCAGCAGCGTTTGCTGGGAAGCACGGAAGAGTAGCCTAGATGTGAGTTGTGCAAGAAGAATAAATAGCCTCAGCCCTGGGTGTCTCTGTACCAGTCGCCATCTTGAAAAGCCACGCCGAGAACGTCCTGGGTACGAGTATGAGCAAAAAACTGGCTCTCTAGAAACACTGTATTTCGTAACCTGCCTAGCTGGCGGTTTCGTTGGCGTTGGGGAAATATGCGAGTGGAGAGAGGAATTTTTTACATGTGAGTTTCCACCTCATTCCTCTCATGACTGGCTATGTATTTCGCGCCATTTTTTGCACCCCGGCATTGACGGGAAAAGATCTCGGGAGGTCACGCAACACACTAGCCGATTGGTCGTCGGCCGACATTGTCTTCAATTCCACAGTGGTTTTTCTAAATGTTTATTCTATTAGTTTTCGCTTCAAGGCATTTACAAGCGTGTAAACATGAAATAGATCCACTATCATATATATATCCAAGTAGCAATCAGGCACCTTAACAATAATCTAATTCTGGCCCTCTCACTTGTCACGCAACGCTATTCTCGAGAGCGTAGCGTTGCGTTACAAAGAGAGGCAGGGCCAGAAATATGGACTACGTAGTCTTAAATTCCGGTGGCAAAAATGCTAAAACTTAAATATTTTTCACTTCGTTCCTTAAAACATCAGTTCACAACAGCAATGCTGTCAAGTTTGCTGGATATCTGTATTTATCTCATGTCGCGGAGGACACGGCCAATCACAAGGCCGGTAAGCCGTTGCATATTTGGCGGTATCACACACGCAACATAACGTACCGCTCGTAAAGTTTATATACAGACATGAGATAAAATACTTCTCCTTTGCTTTCTAGTGGTATATGATTACGAATATCGCACTCTTGATTTTTCTACGTATATACAAGAGGCAGGCTCAGCATCAGACAGAATATCTTGGAGTCGTAAAATTTAAGGCCCTACGAGGAAATTATGATGACATTGGAGGCTATCACATCAAGAGATAAGCTGGGCCAATTTGAATTATTATGATCTTCGGAAATTTCTCGGAGCTTCCGAATGCCCGACGACGATAATAAAATAACACGTCATTTCCCGAAAGCTCACCGACGGTTTCCGAAGGCTTCTCGGTTTCAGACCTTTATCCTCTTCCCGTGCGTCTCGCCCCCAGGTTTCGGGCGGTCATTTCCCCCCTCTCACTTTATTTTGCTTCTCGCTCGATGAACTATGGGAAAGAGGGAGTGCTGATAGTCTACGCGCAAGCGTATAACTGTATAAAACATTCAAAATGGCCGATACGCAGGTACATGTACAACGAAGGGTACGAATAACCTCGAACTCCAATTTGATACCAGCCAGTGACCTGCCCCTGAGTTTACTGAAACATCAAGTTACTCGTGTGCGAAATTTAACGGTTTATCATTCCAAAGAATTACCCAGCTGGTTTAAAGCGATTTAAAAATGTACAATCAAGAAGTAAATACAAAATGCGCAAGATTTACACGAGTTAATTACGAGATTTAACCACAGTTTAGAGCGGTTTTCAATTGAGTGTCGAAAGTTATCCGGAATTGCTTTGGTCTTACTTTACTACGCTCTGTGATTGGTTTAAAAAACCCGCGCCACCTACTCAACCAATCAGATGCAAAACCAATCGCGACTTAGTCTGAAGTGTTCCCCACGGGGGGGTTGGAGCGAGGAGGCGGCTGACACTTCAGACTAATCGCGACTTGGTCACACGCGTTTTCCCGCGCTTGGCGCCGGTTGCTTCGAGTTCTCATTGGTTCATTTTGTTGTTTACGTTTCTTGTGATTGGCCATTGTAATTGCTTTGGTTTTGGTTTTACGACACTCAAATGGAAACCACTCTAAAAAAATTTGTTTCATATTATTTCTCCCTGACATTATTTTCTTGTTGTCTTTAAAAAAAAAGTTGACTTAATACAGTTAACGGAACTAATACTCGAAGGTGCAACGAAGTGTTTCCGATCCTTTCAGGTCCAATAAGAAAGTAGAGCGAGGACCCTCCGACAGTTCTCGGATATACTTCGTCGCCATTCTTTCCGGTGTAACCCAGCTGACTGAAACACGATAACCGCGGGCTCAGTGGGTTTTGTTTACGCTATCTGTTGCCTTGGAAACCGTCAAGGGTTCGCGCACTCGGCGTCACATCGTTTCTCCTTCTTGTGAGTAACAGTTCTCAAGAAAGAAAAAGCAAATAATCGATCTACCCCAAATCTAAATTACGCTAATCCTAAACCCGGGCCAAACGAGCAGGTTCAAATTCGATGAGAGCGCACGAGAGTCCATGAGAGTTTCAGGCCAAACGATTCTCATCGTCATTTGGCCCAGTGCTCGAACCCAGACCGCTCGATCCGGAGTCCAACGCACTAACCATTAGTCCACCCCACAGCGGTCAAACGTCAAAAACAAAAACACGCCGACAAACCTCATGATTACACCATGTTTTAAACACGTCTAACTTTTTTGGTAAACGTCCAAAAAAAAAAGGCAAATCAACAGAATGCTGGAAATATACTGAACTTTGTGTTTGAAAAGTCTAAACTTTTCCTTTTACTTACTTTTGTTTACTTTCGCAAATTACTATCAAGGTTTTTATTTCGGCTTGTTGCAATGGTTTTCCTTCAAAATTTTGCGCGGGAACTTGGCGCGCTGGCGACCAGAACTTACGCCTTTGCGCATGCTCGAGCGCTTGACCGCGGTGAATAGGCCACCGCGCCTCCCCATTATAGAGGTATAGCTGGCATGAATGATGGTCTCTCCTGGACCAAGTGAGCTGTTCGTAGTAACGAGATGTCCATAAGACAGCGGTTCCTCAATGAATAACATAACTCAGCATTGTTATTTAATTTTGCCAACCACTGGTTCAACAAAAGAACTCTTTGTTTTTCAACAGTCAATGAATCATATTTCTCTGGTTGGCACATTAAATCACTGTTTTCATATTTTTTTTGGACGCAGTTGGCAATAAATCTGTCCAACGTACGTTTTGACCCCGATGATAGCAGCATTGCCCAAAACAATGGGCAAATTTGCAAAAAAATAATATTGAAAAGCCTACGAAATGAAATATTTATTCAATATGAAACATAACTCTGCTCCATAACAAGCAAAAATGATTTCTCAGCCTAATCTTGGCCTCTGTGTCTTCTGCTGCCATGAAACGATGATTGAACGGTTCAAATAACCACGTCTCTTATACAGGTAATAATTTATTGCAAATCTCTTTTGTGGAAATGGTGACAGTCTATTCTTTTCAATAGTATAGGAACTTTTTTAAGGCTTCAAAGTGTATCTTTTGTGTGTATGTGTTTTCTATCTTTGAAGGTCTCTAGTATGTAAGCAGGTTGAAGTTATTCCTTTATAAGCATACCATGGTTGATTAAGGGTGTGGTTATGAAGTCCCGCAAATTATTTTTTACATGTTTTTGTTCACTTTTTTGGCCTGGACCGTGCATAAAAATACAGTATTGGTTTTCACGTGTGTTCAAACAACTAAGCAATAGAAACAATATGGGTAGGTAACTCAACCATAGTGTACAGTTAGCACAAAACAAAAGATTGTGCACGGTCTTGGACCTTCCAACAAAATCTTGGCATCTTGGTTTGTTCCTTTGAAGTTTGCCGGGTTTCATAACCATTTCCCTCTATAACTATGGGCATACGCTACCCGTTTTAGTGGACTTTCTACTTTACATAAATCATAATAATCATAGTAATCTCTTAGTAAGCAAGTGCAGTGGTAGATAACATGAATTGTGATAGGCACGAGCTGCACACGTGACGTGAGCAAGCCCTTCTAGGCAACTGCAGTTTCACCCACTTTGCGCAGGCGCACTTGTCCCCTGTCCCCGTCATCGGTGGAGCTGTAGCTGAATTCCATTCGGCCATCTTCCCTGCGCAAAACAAAACATGTCATCAACATTTGTGAGAGAAGTGACGGAGAAAGAAAGTTAAGGTGATATCACAGTATAATATTTTTCCCTATGTATTGTTATTAATGAGGTGCGTGAAGCCAGGACGAAGAGTGACAGCATGCCCAAGATATCAAACCCGGCACAGACGAGGTGGGAGGGTGGGTTGCTGAACACACGTCTAGTTTGTGGGTTTCTTAGCAAGTGAATATTGACGAACGACGATTTTCTGTACAAGAAAATTATTATTGAGAAATCTCAATATAGATCAAATCGCTAAGTGATAATTTAAAGGGAATATGTCCAATAAAATAATAGGAGTCAATAGAAAGTGAGCTATAAAATAGGGCGAAAATTAAGAAATTCGAGACTTTGTGTAAATTTGTCAGTTGGTCATGTACAGTAGTTGTTAGTTGTTGAAAAGGTGGGCATTTCATGCGATGCTATCAGAAAATACTTAGTTGCAGCTTGCAGGGTTTAATATTAAAATGAAATCCACATTATTGAAATATGCTTACTTGTCAGCTGTAAATGGACACCAGGAAGCCACATGAAAGAAAACAACAACAAACTCAAATCAGTGCTGAGTATACTTACAGTAATACAGTAAAAGTTAAAGGGACACTGTCCCGGCGTATTTGCTCAAAACTGTTATAAATGCATGAAATGGTCCCTAAATCTATGAAATAAGAACTTAATAAACTCTAACTAAATGATAAAAAGCAATTTCTTCAAGAAATTCCATACTGCAACAAAATTTTTGCAAAATTTCAAATATTTCCGAGTCAAATTTGAAACTTTGAAACTGACATAAATCATGCTAAAATCAGGACTAAGTCTTCTCTCAGGCCAAAGCGGGCCACAAAGCCAGAGTTTATCCTGGCAGTTTTTCTAGCATGAAGTGACAAGGAGTATCACTACCCCCCCCCCCCCCCCCCCTGGATGGGATGCTTGTCCAATGGGTTGTTAGTATCCCCTACAGAAGTTGATGATTTTCTATATTCTCATCACCTGTCTGCTTGGTATCGTTATTGTAAGGAGAAATTAGATGGAGATCACACTTTGCAATTATGTGTTGATATTATATAAGACAGTGATCTGTGTATATATACATGGGTGTTTACAATGCAGAGCCGAAGGAGAGCCATTGTCAGATCTGACGAGAATATTTTATCGAGCTTATTACATAAATGCATGCATCTAAATTCTAAATATTCATGTTTATTATTCGACTACTACTACGTCATTTCACCATATAAGGTCAAGAGAACACGTAAAATATGACACGGTATTGACTAGTTGAACAGAGCGAATACGGAAAATAGCATAATAGTCGGGAAATTTTGCAGTAGAATAATAAATCCCTTATTCGATGATTTAACATATAATACGAGCGGACATTTTGCTCATTGCTCGCAAAATATATGCGCGTATTATATGTTAAACCATCGAATAAGGTGTATTTTCGTCTCGGTAAATATTCACCAATACTATCTTGGCTATAGAAATCATTTTAGGTGATTAAATCGAAGGAAAAATTTATGTACATCAGGTCAAAATCTGTATCCAATTGACAGCTATTCATTAAACATCCATTTCTTTTGTATTCTCTTATTAATGAGTGTTATAAGGTGAAATACATGTAAGCTGTTGATCAAGTGCTACAGACTGAATATTCAAACCTTTTTCCTTGTTCTTCTTCCTTTTCTCCGCAATGAAGATGATCAGGAAAAGGACGATGGCTTCAATCAGGATGCCGATAACAGGCCACAATGCACCCAAGGGATCTGAAACCAAATCAAGAATTAACTGAATTTTTATTGGAATTTATTACATGACTAAGACAGTTGAGAGGGCCGGTAACTACAATCAGCCAATCAGAATGCTTTATTGCCGGTCCGATATTTTCTAATTATCGGACTGGGTAAAGTTTCTTACATGTACATTGTCATGAGTCATCAGTCGTGTAATAAATCTCTTGTTAACCAAGCTTGCTCTGGGCCGTGCTGTACAGTGTAGGGCTGATATTCTCCCAGTACGGCGGCCTCACGCTTGGTTAATAAGATAATTATTATATAAATTAGAAAATTAACCTATAAGATAATCCTATAAAAGTTTGGGCTTTACCTCTGACACGGAGGATGAACCGCTGGCAGTTATCGTCGATATTATCAGAGCAGTTGGATGGAAGACAACAGTAGTAAGATCCACGGTCAGTGTACTGTACATCAGATATCGTGAAAAAGTAAGGATCGTAAACACTGTCACGTTGAATCTTGTAATGTCCACTTGACCCATCTGACAAAATAGACAACATTAACCCCTTTAGTTCCAATTAAGTACAAAATATTAATCCTCCCTCTTCAAATTCGCATGACACACTTACTTATGCAAGACTGTACTGCTTGGTCCTTCCTTTTAACCTTCCATTCAACCTCAAGAGGAAATCCTCTGGCCGCACACTCAAATGACACGTCACCTCCCTTGAATGCCTTTTCCTCAATATCCTCCTTTGGTTTTGGAAGCCACGGAGCAACTAAAGTGAATGAACAAAGTACATCAAATGTATCACAATTAATTATTATTGTAAAAAGTGGAGCAAGGTCAATTCCGTACATGAAAATGTACCTGTGTCTACAAAGATTATAAAGATAATACATGTATGTACGTACATGTAACATTCATTTTCATCAGTCATCAGTTCATAAGACGCCAAGTGGCACATATGACATAAACAAGGTCTCTCCAATCCTGGTGGTCATTTGCAAGCCATGAAGCTTGGCAAGCCAGGCAAGGTTTAGAGCCTGGAGTTCTGCCTTGTCTGCAGTCCTCCTCCAAAAACATTCCTTTTGACATTTGACAATTATTCCAGTGATTTACTTTACAACGTAACTTTTTTATGGCAAGTTGATACATGTAGGTTTTGTGTGGGCTTACAGTGTCGGTCCACATAATGCCACAACTTGATAAGTTGTTGAACAAATTTTTCCAAGATTCCTACTTCAGTGAATTTAGCAAGGCGCGATCTCAAGACACATCTCAAGAGAAATGAAATGAGACTGTCAACTTAGCTTTGACCAGTTCTGCACAAGCACCAGTCATGTACCATTCAAAACAAAACATAATGACTAAATGTACATATACCTAGATTTATCAAAACCGTATCGCCCTGAGGGAACCCACCCTGGCTTTTGTCCAGCAATAAAAAACACAGGCAGCCCTGTCTGATTGACAAGCCAGTGTGCCCAGCTTGTTAAACTTCAACAAAGTCAATGTTTTGAAGCAATCTAACCAACACTTGCACACCAATCAAACTTGAAAGAAATTCAACAAACAGAATTCAAGTCTGACAGCTACAAAGTGCTGCCAGAGCACCGCCCTCCCCACCTCCCCCGGTTACGACCCCTAGTCGAAAGTCAACCACCGCCTGTCAGCCCAAAGCCTGGGCTCCCTCCAGGCATGTAGCTGGACGGATGCCCCCTCCAAG
The DNA here is from genome assembly GCA_029204205.1 of Desmophyllum pertusum. Lineage (NCBI taxonomy): Eukaryota > Metazoa > Cnidaria > Anthozoa > Scleractinia > Caryophylliidae > Desmophyllum > Desmophyllum pertusum. The sequence continues at coordinate 134,682 of MU825468.1, read as the reverse complement.
TTTTGTCGGCCGCGGAAGGTAGAGTTTGAAACTCAACCCAAAAGTCAGCGCCAACTTTTTGCCCCGCCTTCGATAACATTTGTAAAAATCCAGGCATACATACATGTACTGTATAATATTATACTGTACACTGTACTTACTGTGAATCATAGTGTGATCTGACACATTGTATGCTTTGACATTCCGTAACAGCACTTCCAGCAGACAGGTATAATTCCCTCCATCTCTGACACTAACAGATTTAAGCTTAAGTGGACCAAGTGTGTCCTGGGAATTTTGCGGATCTGGATTTCGCACACTTTCTAACGGCTTGCCATCTTTAAACCAAGAAATCCTCTTCAGTGGGGTGGACAAACTTCCTCTTTCAGTCAAGTTGCAAACGAGTGTGATGTCGTCATTGTGTTGCAAGATACTGGTATCAGGGACAACAACTATGGGGATTTCCTTTCCTAAAAACATAATAACAAACACACTAAAATGTCACTAACTTGAACCCCAGGGACTGGTAATAAATTAGTTGGGGGGGGGGGGGGGGGGTGGAAAGAGGGGGAGGGTCATAACTTTTTCAGCCCCTAAAAAGGGAGGGTCACATAAATTTACGCTCATGGATATACCAGAGTGCCAGTCAAATTCTAGTGTCGGATCTGTCAGAGTCAGATTAAATTTCAGTGAGTACTAAGAAACAAGAAACATACCTTTCCATATCCATATCATTTTGTAGCTTTAGTCCCTACATGTAAGTAAGAACTGGCCAATGCTTAGCATGCAACTTTTGAGTTATTGGTCGATGCATGCAGAAAGTTGGGATAAAGGGTCCCTCTCAACCAGTGTGCTTTGCGGTCGCGTGTTATTGTTTTCATCCGCGGAACTCGATCTCTCGTGGGGCTAATGTATGCCATATTTTCGAAATTGTACTAACTTGGGTCGTCTAACTGCTTTTTGTGGCCAGAACAAGGCCAGAATCCTGCAAAATGTAGTTTTTAACTTCAAGCCACCATTTTTGCGGCACCCGAAAATGGCCGCCGTAAGAGTATTGGCGCGCAAAGCACACTGGTTGAGAGGGACACTTTAAGGTGAAGCCAGCAGTAACACTACATGTAGCTTCACAAGTGTCGCCCGACTTCCTTGGAAGTGTATCCATAACTCGATAAATGTACATGACTGTACAGCTACATGTAAAGCATAGACCATTACAGGTTTATAACATACAGTAGGTACTGGGAATGGTGAGCCTTTAATGCTTTAATAGATTACTCCTAAATCAGTAAAAACTATACTAGGAGGCCTAAATTTACATCAATAAAATCTAATTTATATAAAATTAAAAAAACTAGTCTAGCCTAACTATATTAAGAATCCTTAAATGACAAATAAATAAATATATTAATAAATAAACAGACAAATTGGTGGAATTATACCATAGATCTAATGGTTGGCATAATTGTTGATTTAAAAATTAAGTTACTTTGCAAAGGTAGATTACGTATAGGTAGTTGGTTCCATATCACAATCGACCTTGGATAGAATGAAAATTTATATATATTACAATTGGATTGGATATGGCGATAGGGGGAGACATTTGGGAGGCGAGAGACCCTATCTAGAGGACACACCTCAGGAGGGAGTGAGATACCTATTAAGCCCTGTTGAATCTTGTAGAACATGGTTAACTGAGACAATAATCTACGTTGTTCGAGAGTGTCCCAACCAAGTTGTTTAATCATGGGGGAGACATGACTAAATCTAGAATAATCGTGTAAGACAAATCTAGCTGCTCTGAGCCAAACTGCCTTCTCGGACTGGAAGCCGGAGAAAAAGGCCACATCTCTCATTGCTATTCTACATTTTCTACATGTAAATACGGTAACCACCATATTGAATTATGTTAACTTTGAATTCCAAATAAAATTGACAAATAAATAAATATATGCACAACTTTCTTCTCAACATTGAGTTACAGGGAAAAGGGACTATTTCCTGTCGGTTCACATGTTGTTTACACGTACAGTGTACCTGTACGTACAGATAACATTGTCAACAATCAAATTTTTCAGGATGGTGTTCTTACTTGTGATGACGCTGACACTAAAGCCATGCCGCGCCCTCTCATTGACATCACCCACTGCAAAAGCGTGACACTCATAACTTCCCAGTTGGCCGAACAGGCTGTCATCTTCCACTGTTACATTTCGGATGAATAAGGTAACAGACAGCTTTGTGTTATTACCTGCAAATTAAGTGTTTGAGGTTTTAGCTGGAAAGGCACAAGATGGCGTTGTAAAAATTAATACAACAGATCAATTCAAAAAGTAGCGAGAGTTGCTACTTTCGGTTTTGCTGTCCCGGCGTATTTGCTCAAAACTGTTATAAATGCATGAAAATGGTCCCTAAATCTATGAAATAAGAACTTAATAAACTCTAACTAAATGATAAAAAGCAATTTCTTCAAGAAATTCCATACTGCAACAAAATGTTTGCAAAATTTCAAAGATTTCCGAGCCAAATTTGAAACTTTGAAAAACTGACATCTTGACGTTTTTTTCAAAAATCCATATTGCAATCCATTTCCATCCTCGCTGTCGTTTGTCATCCTCACTTCCTAATGGGTTCCTGTCATTTGTCGAGTGCTATTCTACAGAATTAAACCTTATTGATCAACTTCCTATGATCTAGATATGTTTCTGAGCTTCCCAAAATCATGCTAAAATCAGGACAGTGTCTGTCTACAAGCCTAGTGACTTCCCAGGGGGTACTCCCTTATATATGCTACATGTATTAGGTACGTGCCGCTGGACAGGGTATGGTTTTTAAGCATTTTGGTCTGGAACAGGGTATAACAAACGCCATTTTGGGGTCTGGAACTGGGTATCAGTTTCCCAGAAGTTGGCACAAAGATCGCTAATTGATACTCTGGAATAGGATTATGTTAGCCATACGAAACGAAACACATAGGAAAGAAGCTTTACAACTGCTGCTTACTGGTTTAGCCTTTTGGGTTAGAAAAATCGTTAAAAATCGTCCCCCCCACCCCCCGCCCCTGGCAGTGACTTATCAGGCCAACGCTTTTCAGGACAGCTAGCCAAGGGAGGCCATGGCTAGCTACATGTATACTGTACATTGCAGCTTTGCGCTACATGTATGTATAATGCAATGTTTTGTTGAACAGTTCCTTTTTGTGAATAGAGGAAAATGAGGGCCATTTTATTTTGGCCTGGGAACTGACTGGCCACCAAGCACTGGAGCTAATTTTTAGCACTGGTTAAGATTTACACGAAGGCTCAACAGGACATGTACCACCCACCGTTTATTATTTCTGTCTTGTTTTCAAAGGACAGGTTGTCATTTGCCTCTAGCTTTACATAGAAATTATACTCGTCTCTCCTCATAAATTGGATTTTACTGGGAACCTTTAATCCTTGGGAATCAAAAGCAACACAAGTCACTTGTGCTGAAGTGTACTCAAGTGGATAGATGTTTTTCGGAAAGGGCTCCACGATTCCAAAAAGAGAACCTGAAAGAGAAAGAAATAAGTGTTATCAAAATAATAAAAATAATATTACATTTCAAGTTTCGTTTGTAGCTTGCAATCAAAGAAAAAAAGCAACTGTGATGGTTTTTCATGTATTAAATCTTTCAGTTCAAATATATGATTATTAATTTTCATATTATTTTATTCACTATGGTAACCATACATGTACATGTATCTTCATCTTCTACGCATACATGTATACAGCTGTTTCAAGAAAGGTTGTCGGAAAAAAGCGCACGAGACAATCCCGAAAGGTAATCTTTCTTCTTTCTTTCTTCTCTTAACTGCTTAAGGTGGGCTGGTGTTATTTATTGGAGCGGAGGCTCCCTTCGCTGAGGATACCAAAAAACTTCCAAGTTCACAGTTTAAGTTCAGTTTATTCACAAAATAAACAATTAAGAGATACAAGCGCTATTAGAAGCAGGCCCGTAGACAGGATTTTGAATGGGGGTGTGTGTGTTAGAGTGGGAAAGTTGGGGTCGTGCGAGCGGTGAAGGCGCGAACTCCTAGTGGGGTCCGGGAAATTTTGAAAGATTAGGTTGTCTGAGACTGCATTTTGTGCGTTTTGAAGGAAGTATGATATGAAACCAGGCAGCCAAAAGCGAACGTAAAAACATGAATATTTCTGGAACTGTTCAGTTAAAGAAAATACTGATGAAAGAATACTAAAAATACATAATGCGGACCTTCGATTAAAGACATTTTTAAGCCAAAGGAGTGAATATTTGGATGAAGAAAATGACTCGCTTGATGTTGTCTTTGTTGATGAAGATGATATATTAACACGTTCAAAGCTGCGATTGTTTGATTCAGACTTCATTTTCAAACTACACCTGTCCACTATTTCACTTTCTTTTGAACCATCGGTCCACTATAGGTGGACCCCCATCGCACCCCCTCCCTACGGGCCTGAGAAGGTCCTTGTTCTTTTAAGAAAATGTGAATATTTTCATCAAACAAAGATATATTTTTTTCTAATTAAGCTCAATAAGTTCCAAGACTTTAAGGTTTACTGTGAGCAAGTTTCCACAAAATCGGCTGCATAGAAATTGCTGCACGGTTGACTGCTGAATTTTAGCTTCAAAATAATTTGCTTCTGTACATACATGTATTTGCTTCAGCTGTTGCAAGAACGCTAAAATAATGCTAAGATCACACCTACATTTATGTATTAATTTCTCAAATCCTCAATTTCTCAAACATCTCAATAACTTGAACCAAAACTTGTTTCCCTTGGATTAGTTTCACTGTAATTTTATTTACCCTCGATATTTCGAACTCCTGACTTCTCAAACCAATTTTCATTTTCCCTTTGAGGTTCAAGAAATCAGGATTCCACGGCAACTTAAGTCAAGCAAACAAAGACATGATAAAAAGAATGAAAATGAAAATGATGAAAATCTGTTGGAGTCATAAAATCACATTTACATTTTACACAAATATGTACAGTGGCTCCAAATGTCTTGTTTGAACTGGCTAAGAATATTTTATCATTGCATTTACGTGTAGGTACATGTTGTTGCTTTTCATAAATAATATTAGGCAATGCAATGGCTGGAAAAGTAGGGCCCGGGTTGTTCAAAGGATGGATAATTCTATCAACTGGATAAATCACTATCCAACGGATAGCGTAGTATATTTTGTTAACACTTATCCACTGGATAGCGATTTATTCCGTGGATAGAGTTACACGAATCCATCCTTTGGACAACCAGGACCAGAACTTTAACATCTGAAGTGAAATCATGCATTACATGACACAGAAATGTCTAGATCATTATTTTGTTTGGTTTCAACTACTGCAGTAACCATACAAAACACTACACAACATATTTCTGATACAAGTCGAGACATTTAATACAACATAAGAAATAATTCAAGTCTTTGTTACACTGTACATTAAAATAAAGAACCTAAAAACACCATATGGCATAGGAATAATGAAACTACCAAATTACAAAGATGAGTTTGCAAAAATTCCTGATTGGCAAAACAGATTTTGATATTATTTGTAAAAGTTGATAACTTTATTCAATGTACATATAAAACACATTTTATGGCAATCAATCCACACAAATAATTATTGTTTTCATTCAGAAAACCTCCTTAAATTACCAATTACTATGATCTCGAAGCCAGCAGATACACTGAAGCTATGAAATTTTCGCATGGAACAAAGGCATCGCTTGCAAAAATCTGTCGAACGTTCGATCCGTCACGCTAAATGTTCCGGATCGATTCGAAAGCTTCGCCAGGGAATTGCGATACTCTTGACAATTGCTCCAAAATTTTCAAAGGTAATTTTAATCTTAAACTTTAAAATTACTACTGAAGGTCCGAAAACCACTTTATTATTTATAACCACCGCAATAAAATGCATCGCCAGTAAACAGGTTCAAAAATTTGCATTGACAGAAATGTACAGCGATGCTTTAGTCTTTTGACAGAAGAAAAATAAAGGTCAAATACAGCGAGGAAATATCTCCAAGCGAACGAAACAGCATTCTGAAGATTTGTCTTTACTAAGGGAAAACTGGGAAATTCGAATCCATCAATTTAATTTCAAATTTTACTTTGAATCGGCATGTTCTTGTCGCCTTTCTTCGGTCTGTTGTTAATTGCATGACAAGATTTTTGAGAGCCGCTTATACTCGCTTTTAGCAAGCAAATTTCCATCGCAGCTGTCAATACATTTACTAAAGAAAAACAATAGCACATTCAGACCTACCTTGAGCCCTTTCTGCTAGACAAATCGCCCAAAATAGGAGTAATATTCTAGAGAAGTCGGCCATCTTGTACGCTCCTTCAGTCAACCGCACCTCCAGTGACAATTACTCGACCGAGGTCTCCAAGGAAAATCAGCCTCCGGGCAGGCGTGAAAACGAGGCGAATATTCACTTCAATTTTTTTCGATTTTCGTGTCATGATGAGAGATTTTTTCACGAGTAGCAAGATAGTAGCCTGCCTAGCAAGCAACTTTTTATATTTATTTATTTATTTTATTTTTATTGGGGTAAGGGGAAGGGGAGGAATATATCAGTTAGGAGCCACTACCATGATATCCTGTCAGCCGACTGTCAGCCTCGCATCCAGGCTTCGCGGTTTTCTTTTCACCCCATCCTCACCTAACGCTAACTTCCAGTGTAATTCGCATGCAGACATATGGCGCGAGTTACGTACAATGTACACTGGTCTCAGACCCGGGGTCCCAGAAGTTTTCGTTCTTGTCTTTGACTAATTTTAGAAGGCCTCTGAGACCAATGACTTGTCAAATGATTTCCGTAAAATTAAACTTTCGAAAGAGAATATTCTAATTATGTTACAACTAACTTTAAAAGATGAAAGTTTACTGGTTAAATTTGACGAATGAGTTTTGCTGCGAAGCGCACAGACGCACGATGCGTTTATCGGCGGTAGACGAAGTCAAAGTCCTCGAAAAAAATTTACAGAGAGCTAAAATGTTTCCAGAACATCTACATCCATCAAATTTGATTAGTAAGATCGTTTTCCAGGTATTTGATTATTTGACGTTATTTGAAATTATTTTCCTTGGATTCCCATACAAACCGTGACTTCATATCAGTTGTCCTTTCCCTTCTCAACTGTCGGCCATAACGATGAAATCTCCTACGTTGTCAGTTTCCGCCAATGGGAAAAACCCGCACTTTAATTCTTTATGCCCCCATTTACCTGATAAAAAAATCCAGAGAAACCAGTGTATATGGGCGCTGCCCTGGTACTCCAAGTCTCTCCGGACGGCGGGTAACGGCGTCAGAGAAAAAGACATCCTGCTTTCTAGTCATTTCTTCCTAAGCCAAGCAGACTATTATGGGGATGATGAGATGAGATCAATTTAATCAATGCATGTATTTATTTTATGTCCCCAGTATTTTGGTTTAAAGTCCAAAGATTGGCGCACTATTAGGTCATCACGCAGGCGCTACATGATAATCTCGTTCCCTGCCCCCTGGCGAGGTTGGATGTCGGGCCTGAATTAAACTGAAGTCCCGTCCACACTAATGCGTTTTTGAAACGCTCCGTTTAAAACGCATCAAACTTCCGCATCCACACTATCGTTTTCACAGTGTTTTCCCCGTCCACACTAAAACGCTCGAATACGTTCGAAAACGCTACAACAGTCCTCCAGTCATCTGTGCATGTGACAAATATAGATAAACTGGATCGGAGTTCGCGTGATGTGAATGACGTCAACGTTTCTGATAGGGCTCCGTTTTCAAATGTCTCCGCTCTGGACATCGTTTTCCTGAATGTATGCGTTCGTTTTCAATCGTTGAGGTGTAGACAATAGCGTAGGCGAAGACGCATCGAAAAGTATGCGTTTTGAAACGGTGTGTGGACGGGGCCTGAGTGATTGCTTACAATGTGCAGTTTGCCTTCAAATCAAAGGAAATCTCAAAGGAAAAGCTTACGGTACCTAAGTAGAGGTAATGATAAACCAAAAAGGAACAAGGATGGCTAAGATTGGAGAAGATTGAGACGGGTTCATTGCAACAGACGAACTTGAAATTTTCAGCTGAATTTTTCAAGATGCGGAATCTAGGACATATATTATCTTTAAGAAAAGCCGTGACTTGCAACTTTCCTACCCTAATGCCAGGCTCTCAGTTGTGGCCGTGATGGGGAACACGCGAAAAAAAAAAACGGCGAGGAAATTAAGGAAATGATAAATACGAGGTTAGACGCGCCTTCCCCGAAAACCGATCCCGTGATGCACTTTATTTTCGCGCTCGCTTTCTCGCTGTTCCCCATTATCTGATAGTAGTACAGTCAACTTTCCTTGTGTGTGATTCTATTGTACTTTCAAAGGGCGTGGCTATTGTCGCTCCGCCTGAGTCTCACGAGATCAATGGTCACGCGATAATTCTCAAGTCACGAAACAACGAAATCTGGATCTAGATCACACACGTGACTAAATGTGACCACTCGGTCCATGCCGTCGACCGGAGGTCAACTCTGTAAAATCTCGTCGAGACGCACTTCGTTTGTACGTGCATCTCTGTCTCTAAAACTGGCTAAACGTGCATACTAGGCTAGACGGATAAACTCGCGCTTGATCATGAATGAACGGATAAAAGCTAATGGACAGCTTGAGAAAAATGAGCTTAGGGAGGTGCCTAAAGAGGTTAGTTCAGTGATCGGAGGGCTTTAACTGGGTATGCAGTACACGACACTTGTTGAGCACTTGATAATTTGAGCACTTGATAATTTGGCTGTTAGCAGTTCAATTTCTTGTTCAGAATCGTTATTGTTTGCCGACGAGAATCGTTGTAGCTGCGCGCGATTTTCCCGCTCTCTCGTGTTCAGGTTTTAGTTCGTGGCGTGAATATTATATTTGGCGTTTATACAATGATCAAAACAGTATTTTGTCAGAAATGTCAAATATTTATAGTTTGTTGTCTTGCTAGAGCTGAGCGAGCAAATCCAATTTTTAATTTATTTTTATTCAAAAAAAAAAAATGAAAACACGTCGACACGCTTTCCACTCGACCGAGCGACTGGAGCGGTCGAGGGACTGAAGGTAGACTTAGACTGTTCACAGCCTCTCTATTTTCTCAGATCGTTGTAGCCGCGAGCGAACTGGGCAGTTGGCGTCGAGAAAATAGAGAGGCTGTGAACAGTCTAGACTGAAGGGGAATATGTGGTCCCAATTACGGAAATAAATAGCCTCGGTTGCGAACAGGCCATCTACTCGGAGATTAGATAATGCCGGAGGGAGAAGGAGGAGGAGCTCTTTCTCCTGTCAAATCCTCCAGCGGAGAGCCCGCGCGCAGATTAACATCGACGACGCAAGCATAAGCACATAAGCACAAGCACAAGCACAAGAAACCGTACGTGTAATCTGGAGCGACGCAAGCACAAGCGCAAGCATAAACACAAGCACAAGAAAAGGAAACCTTTCCTTTTTCTTGTGCTTGCGCGTATGCTTGCGTCGTTGCGTCGCTCGTGTAAACCGGAAAACACAAGCACAAGCACAAGAAAGCGCGCGCGCGATCCGCCATATTGGATGATGCAATGTTGATCAAAAGTTAAGGTCACTGCGCCTGCGTATGTCACTTTGTGCTTCAATCTCGTTCCCAGAGGCCGCGATCCTTTTGGTCAGCACCATCACCGCTGACCGAAACGCGCTGGCTCTGGGGACGAGATTGTTTGTGCTTGTGCTTATCGCACGTGTGAACTCTCTTGCGCTTTTAATTTCGCGCCATCGTTTCAAAATGGCAATGCAATTGCAATGCTTTATGCTTGGATAAGTCCTTTCAACGTACTGATTGCGAGACGCTGATCGAGTGGTTCCGGGTTCAAGCGATGACTGGAGGCAAAACACTTTATTCTCTATTGGTACTGATGAAGTGTTAGAGTAGACAAGATAAAATGTTGCAGGGGTGGAATGCAATGAACTACCGTGTGGCATGAAATTTTCGCGAATTAGATCCCGTAAAAATAAACTCCTGCGTAAAAAAAATTCCGCGAAAATTTACTCTATTTATTTAGAGTGCTGAATTTCAATTAAATTGACTGCAAACAATATTACAATACCGTAGGTAAAATACCGGACAGGAACCTGCCCGAGATCCGCGAAAGTTTGCTCCAGCGGTAAAGTTGAAATCCAAATTCGCGAAAATTTGTTCCCGCGAAACGCAAAAAGTCGGCAATCCGCGAAATTAAACTCCCGCGAAAATTTTATGCCACATGGTACAGCATCCTATCCAGGGGAGTTGTAATACTCCTGGCTGCTGAATGCTACCGAAAAACCGGGATAAATTGGACTAGCTAAGAGCAGATTTTATCTTTACCGCTCCTTTACGAATTTAATTGTATTAATTGTAAGCCAGATGCTGTATTACAGTCAAACCCCTATTAAGCGGCCACCGTCGGGGAAATGGCAAGTGGCCGCTTAATAGGGGTTGGCCGCTTATGGGTTCGTCATAAATTAGCATAAGGTGTGGTAGAAAATTAAAAGATCACTAGCAACGGAATCACAGTAGACGATTGCCCTTTCCGAGGTCTCGCGGGAAGTTGGGTCGAGTTTCCGAACGTATATGGCGTCTCCCAAAACAGCCCCATAATTCCGCACGTTCAGAAACTCGACCCAACTTCCCGCGCAACCTCGGAAAGGGCAAATAATAAACACGTGTTTGAATGTTTTTATCAATCGTCACCTTCTATTTCGGGGATTCGCGGAATATCGAAATCCATTTACTCTAATTTACATTTTCGTGTTAAGCGGGGTTAAGTGTAGTTATTACTGACCACGAAACTGAAAGAGTTTCGACTGATATTCTGTCAAGGATATCTGTCGAACGTGATTCAAAATTCTTAGCTGACCGATTCTTTCTGCATGTTTCAACGGATTTCGGAAGCCACAACCACGGCCTACCTAGATACACATCTGCTATCAAGTGCTTGAACTGGATCAAGGTAATTCTCAGATCGAATTCACACCTTTAAGGTGACTCCCTATAGTTTTATGACCGAGCGCGCGCTGTTGACGAAAGCTTTAGTAATCTGCGCGCGCTCAAAGGAAAATCCTCGAACCGCGCGTGTTTTCTGATTTTTATGACGTCAGCATGGCCAAAAAAGTCAAAATTAACCGTGGATTTTCTCGCATTTCCTTCGGTAAATTTTTTTTGAAAATTCGCACAATTCAAGACAGAAACGCTACCTATCGCATGATCGTTTCTTGAAGAAATTTGTCAGAGCAAGTAAGTTTTTATTGTTTAAAATAACAAATGAGGTAATATTGGCAAAATCGTCTGAAAAACCACAAGGTTTTTCCTCTCTCCAAATGCCAGGCAAACTCAGTTTCATACGATGGCAAAATTTAAAGAAATTTCACCGAAGGAAACTAAAAAAAATAAGGAATAAAGATAGAATATAGCAAAAATGTGCCATTCTTTAGATGCTATGTTGCCATAGCAACGGCCTCTACGAAAAAAGTAACAACCTATAAATAAATGTAATTATATCAGTTTCCTTACTGGTAAATATCGGGAACGAACATCAAAGGCAAAATAACTGGGGGTCATGTCAGTTAGTATAGGTCATTGGTAAATACTCTAGGGAGTCGGCAAACTTCACGCCAAGGATCATTTAGAATAACAAAAAATAATAATAAACGAAAAACATAAACGAAATTCAATAGGGTTTGTCACATCAGGCTGTACGGTATGTAAACAGCAACCTTAGCAACAACAACAACTGAAAGACAGTTTTAAAACAGCTTTGTTTACATTCCATTGTTTTTGGATTAAGCTGGAAAATCAACCACTTAGAGTCGAGCTTTTCAAGAGCCTGTCATCGTTGTTATTGCAGGAACAGTCAGTCTTAGACACGTTTGCGAGGCGCATATAAAGCTCTGTTGTTACGTTCCCTCGCTCTGAGCGCGCGCTACAGGAACTGGAACAGCAGTATGGAAATGACAAATTACGCGTTTTTCTGCAGCCTGGTTTTGCTGGCTTGCGTTAATTCTATCGAAGGTGGGTTCTACCGTAGAAACATAGCTAAAGCATTACTAATGATTCTTAGAAAGCCGAAACCGTCCAAAAAAATCATTTAAAAATATACTTTATATAAAAACATGTGTTTCGTTGTTTTTCATGTTCAGTCGCATAAAAATGTATTTTATTTCGAATTACGGCTTTTTGAGTTTAGCTCAGAGTCACAGATCGGTGAAATGGTGTTCTAATATTAAATTGATTTTACTGTAAGCTTTTTAGTTGGAAAACTCAGTAGATTGATCAATAGATTTTCACATCCGCATTTAAGTTTCGGTTTCATAAACTTGCCAAAAAAAAAGTCAAAATTTTATGTGGCTGGTTGCAGATAGGGGCCAGTTTTGTAACAACTTTATTACAACCCTGCACAGCAGTACGATGAAAACTAGTTGTACGTTTTCAGCCGATTTCAAGCACCATTATTTTCAACATCAGCATTATTTAAAAGTTTCGGTTTCGCAGAGACAAAATTATGCATAGGTCAACATTTCGTCTAGCTTATGCCCGTAACAAATTTCAGGATAATCCCGTACCGCAGTACAAAGAAAACTTGTATGTTTTCAGCCGATTTCAAGTTCCTTGCATGTTCAATTAATTCAGTGTTGTGACTAAACTCCGCAGTGACATGTATATGTGCATCTGTGGATGACTAAGCTATCATCGATCGCTTTCAAAACCCACGAAAATTACGAATATTAAAAGAAAATATTATGTTTGTCGATGCAACTCTTTCGAGCTAACGTATTTTTGACAACAATATTCTGACAATAAAACATCATCAATTTTAATTTTTAGTTGCGATCGGGGTTTGAAGAGAACAAAATAATTTCCGGGTAGAATAATGGAAAATATTTATTTCGTTGTTCTGATATGACGTAACCCCGATTTAATTTTTTTCTTTTTTTAATTTTGACGGATGTAAAATATCGGAGGGTGAAAACGTCGATGCTAAACTGTGTCATTTCAACTTGCCCAGCTTTACATTCTCAGTATAGCCACAATTATATACATATATCTGTGCAAAATGTACAGCCAAACAGCCAAACATGATTTAAAAATTAGAATTTATTTTTCTATTTGAAGATAAAGTGACGTGACATGCGGTGACAAGTTGTCGTATGTTATCCTCGCGTGTTGACTCTCTGTCAATATTAAAATATTAATGTTATTCTCTGGGTCGATAACAGGTTGTTGTATTGTTTTTGTATCGTGACTTTCTAAGAGTTTAAATTGATCTCTGGTTTTTACAGTAATATATTGTTGCAGAATTTGTGAATGTTGTTGCTGTTGGCCGCTTAGGCGCTATGGGGCAAACATGAGAAAATAAATGGACATAGTGCGTTCTCCTTTCTCTTAGAGTAGTGCGAACAAAAAACGAATTCAGTTATTCATGTAACCGAAGACAGATTGGCTACGGAGAGGTCTTTTGACCCTGGGCCATTCGATTCGTGCGGTTTATCAGATATCGTTCGTTGTTCGTGCATAAATTATGTATATAATACAGAGTAGTATAGTGAATCAATTTTAGGGAATTTACTGACCAGGCCGGCTGGCCCTGTGCCTTGACATGCACATTATATCATTCAATTTTAAAACCTGTCACGTACGGAAAAATGTGATCCTCGTGAAGAAACAGTCAGTAAAAATATCCTTAATTTGTTCAGTATCCATTTTTGAAGTATCGATATAAAAACTGAGTAAAGTAATATAAAGTGTTCAAATTTAGGGGCATCAAATGCAGTCCATGATGTAAAGATGAACTCGGAAATTAATGGTCTATTAAAATAAACTGTGAATACCATTTCGTTTTTCTAACGGATGTATATTCCTTAATTATTCCATGAAATTTTCGTGTCAAATATTTGCGTGTCTACCGGTACATGTCGCAATAAAACGATAAAATCAAACGTACATGACCTACCATTTGAACTACTTTAGATTTTATTTTGAGGGAGGGGGGGGGGGGGGGGGGGGTGTTGGGCAATTACCCAAAAAAAATTCCTGCACAGCAAAAGTAGAGAAAAAAAAATCGCGCAAAGCGAGTTCACTCATTCACTCACAAGCAAAAGGTGAAAAAAAAAATTCGTGTACAAACTCAAGACGGAAAAAAAAATTCGAGCTCAGAAAACTTGCCCAACCCCCCTCCCCCTCAAAATAAAATGGTCCATCCCTTATCATGAAATTAACAAAGTCGCGACCTATACGTGATGATTTAATATTATAGCGTTATTTAATTTATAGCTAAAATATAACGTCGCGACACTTTCATTTCGCGAATTTCAAAAAAGCGCGAAATCCGCGAAATTAAAGTGTCGCGAAAAATTTCGCGTAATAAGGTATGATCCGAGGTCTATTTTTAGACTATTTTCCCGCGAAACCAGCAGCCAATCACGCACCATGCCCGACAAATATGGTCAGTGAACACGCAAGCTCGAGACAGTGAAATTTGAAAAAGAGTTAAAATTATTAAGTAAAAAACCTTGGCCCTTCTAAATCAAACAAAAGTTAATTCTACTAAATGATGCACGAAGTTTGGAACAAAATATTTAATGGGAAATACCTCAAATGTACAACTAATGCGACTGAAAGAGCACTAAAGGCAGCCTGCAACTAACCCCAAAAATTTTTATTCGTTTAAATAAATGTACTTGTTATTTGAAACTTAACTGCGAAATTTTTTTTGGATTTGGTTGAATCCTCGATTTTCTGTGCCCCGGCAAAGTGGCCAAAAACGCCGCCATTTTTGTTCACGGCCGCGTTTTTTGACTGGGGATGAGTTTAGCGGCTAGTGACGTCAACTCAGGAGCCTTTGATCCTTCGCGTCCACTCATTTCCTTCAGGAAGATGCGATACACATTCGAAAAGTGTGTAGAAACGCCTTCCAGGTGCGTTATTGGCCGTTGCAGTAACACCCCAGATTTAGAGAAAGGTATACTATACCATTCTAGAGCGATCGTCGAGAAAATACGAAAAAGACGGTGGATGTAAACTCAAGCGAACAAAGTAAAGTGGGACTGTGAGAGCCATTGCATGCTCAAGAACTCCGTCTAGAATTTGTCCGCGCACTTCTAGCAGGCTGACTTCCAAAGGCTATTTAACCCGGTCGAAGCCAATGCAACTAGCCATCGACCAAATGTTACCGAGAACCTATTTCTACCATCGCTATAGCCAGAAATGTAAGCCCATGAAATTCAGTAACGCGAGCGTAGAATCCGAGCAATCATCCGTAGTATCGCGCATCTGTAATGGCGTTAACATTTCACCCTCGTGCGAAGCAATTTCAGGAATATTGATGAAAGTCAAAGACGAATTTATTTCGAAGGATAAAATAGGAAAAATGACAAAAGATTTGAACTCCAAAAGTTTTTCTGAGGCCGGGAAATAAGCAGTGCGATAAACCGTATACTCATCGTAATATCAATGCGGACTACAGAGGGAACAGGTCCACTTCGCTTATCGAGGTTTAAAAAGTGCTATTTATTTGACGGTTTTTACTTCAAAATTAACTTAGTTCACTATGGTGGTTATTTGGAGTAGCAACGACAAACGTTTGAGGATGTCAAAACTGTAGAGATGTGGCTTGTTTCCTTTCAGCTTGTTTTTTATGGATTCAATTTCCAGGCCCGAGCAAGCCGCGCGGAGCAAGCCGATTTTCAATCGATCGAAAAAAGCCGCGAGCGAGAGAAAACTGCGACAGTTACTTGGCTTTGTAAAAATCAAAACCCTCTAAATAGTGAAAAGCTGGCATTTAACAGAATAACCATTGCTTTACAAAATACATACTCGCTAAAGCAAAAATATAAATGATCATACGGCTCGCGCATATCGATGCATGGGAGTACTATAGGTGACAATAATTGCTTACCATTGACTGACTTCTTCAGTGCTATCTAAGCGGTCCTTTGTGCTTTCTTTTCGACTCTTCGTTCGCTTGACCTCCTTTTCGCATTTAGTTGTCCATTCCAGGTGACCGGGCAGTTCATCCAAGAAGATATATTACTCATTGCTGCTTGAAGTATCGATTGCGAGTCTATTTGTTTACATCTGGTTTGATAAGACTAACCAAGAATCCACTCTTTCTTTGCCGTCAAGTCTAGCTTGAATTGCTTCCTCTAGCTTCTTGTCTTCTTCTTCTTCCTCCTTTTCGTATTTCTTCAGCCATTCCTCGTCCACATACGGTTCGTCGGCATAAGCGAAAGCCATCCCATCTGTGTGCTTCGATCATCACGGGAAGCTTGCGACCCCTGCATCTTCCACTTCGATCTCAACATTTTTGTGTCATAGTCTTCCGAATTGTAACTAGACTCCGAATTTGAGTCACTAGATGACATATCTAGTTTGTGTTAAAATTCTGTGGCTTTCGAAAATAAAACGGCTCGGAAATAACGAAAAGAATATCTACGCTCGAAGGATTCCCAGTCAAATGCTTGTAAACATGATAAATCACACTCCTGCTTTGACGTCACATTGCTCGACCCAGGACTCCCATTTGCGCGGTGGTGAACATGGAAAGCCTGACTTTAAACAACTGTAGAAACGCGGGGATTTTATCAATCACGATAATTTTTTCGCATACGTGATCGGGGCAATAGATAGATTTTAATGAGAGAAAAAAAAATTGGGGTTAGTTGCACTTTAAGCTTATTCGTCCAAAGAATGAAAACCCGTTTACAACACAAGTTTAAGCTTAGCCTATTCAATATTGTAACCTTGTATTTCGAAGAGGCTTGTCCAATTCCAGCTGAATTAAGTTTTTTTTAAATCAGCACAATATAAAATATCGGATTATACGGCAGTTCGTCGGGACAGTTCGTCAAGCGTTCGTGACGGTACAGTCTTGCAAAGATCACTTCACAGTGAAATTCTCTTCGAAGACCGTGACTCTCTTTCTCTCCATCCATGTAGATATTGAAGGTTTCCTTTGTTCTTTTACTTCAGTGAACTTGAATTTAAGCTCAGTTCGTTTCAACACAAAGGGTCCCTCTCAACCAGTGTGCTTTGCGCGCCAATACTCTTACGGCGGCCATTTTCGGGTGCCGCGAAAATGGTGGCTTGAAATTAAAAACTATATTTTGCAGGATTCTGGCCATGTTCTGGCCACAAAAAGCAGTTAGACGATCCAAGCTAGTACAATTTCGAAAGTATGGCATACATTACTGTGATTAGCCCCACAAGAGATCGAATTCCGCGGATGAAAACAATAACACGCGACCGCAAAGCACACTGGTTGAGAGGGACCCTTTTTTTGCGCGCCAATACTCTTACGGCGGCCATTTTCGGGTGCCGCGAAAATAGCGGCTTGAAGTTAAAAACTACTTTTTGCAGGATTCTGGCCTTGTTCTGGCCACAAAAAGCAGTTAGACGACCCAAGTTAGTACAATTTGGAAAGTATGGCATACATTAGCCCCACGAGAGATCGAGTTCCCCGGAAGAAAACAATAACACGCGACCGCAAAGCACACTGGTTGAGAGGGACCCTTTAAGCTTAGTCGCGCAGTTTGTCCGCCGTATAAACCGCGACAAGTGAAACCTTCGGCTACGTAAGTTAATAGCTGTCCGTTCAACTTGTAAAATGAATATAATGTTCAGCTCCACAATTATTTCGAATCTTCCCATGTTAAGCTAAACCATCTGCACAATTTTCCAGAGTATGCGAAGCTTTGGAGAGATTGAGCGAAGATTAATCTGCCGAAGAAAACGTTGTCTTGCTTTCTTCTCATTCAACACCGCGCCAGACGTTTGCCGCCGTTTTCATCAAATCATGCTTCATTTAGATTGAACTGAAAAATCACTCAGTCGATTTATAGTTTTACAAAAAGCAATACCGAAGTTTGACCTAAATTTAGTGAAGTATAACAATTATTACATTCCGCTGTGACGCTTTTTATTTTTTCGCTTTTCTTTGGCCAAAGTTTCTGCCTTTGCGTAGCTCGCGCATTAAAAATGGTTCAACGTGATTGGCTACTGGTTCGTGGGAAAATGGTCTAAAAATAGCCTAACCGTGAACCTGATGGGACAAGACCCAATACCAGAGATGGAAACCTCTAGTTATAGACCTCTGGTGTGATTCTATATTTTCCTCTAGCTGTGAACATTATCGAGCCTCTTCCGAGAAACGTATTCGAAATCAGTGGATCAGAGGTCAACAATACGTGCATTTTCGACGGCGACAATGGACAGCTTCCAGTCAGGGTGAAGTTCCAGAGAAGAAAGGAAGTCGGACTTGACTGGTTTGATATTCCAGACACGGAGAGAGTTTATCAGACAAACAAGACAGAAGGTGAGACCTGGGATCACTTATTCGACTTATTCCGCTTGACCATGCACAGCCAATCAGAACGCTGGAATATTTAGCCAGCATTTCAGCCAAAGGAGGAGGCTGAAATTCAGGCTTTGTATAAATCGAGAAAGGTTGTCGGAAAAGAGCGCACGCGACAATCCCGAAGGTAATCTGGGATATGATCAATGAATTTTAACTCAAACTATAAATACATCAAACCCGCGATGCCTACTTTTGTTGCTTTTTTTTAGCATTCGCAACATACGTCATACGTCCATGGCGTCTCTTGCCATTTTCTCAGATTTCCCTGAAATGCTGAAGTCAAGGAACCGTGAACTTAAAACTACCCAAATAGAGACTGCTCGCAGTCTATTTTTGTCCTCGAGTACCCTGAGTTGGTATATACATACACCATATATCGATGATGTCAGTTGCATTTATGTTAAAAACACGTCCACGTATCAGTGAGCAGGCATGAGTTACTCATTTGCTGTCTCTGTTCCTTTGCTGTATGTTCTGAAGACTGATGCTGATATATGTTTATACAGGGAACAAAACATTCGCGACACTGCACTTTATGAACATAACAGCACAAGATGATAAGTCCAAGGGAGGTTACTCCTGTATCGGATATTCTTCAACAGGGGGAAATCCAGTGAGACACAGGTTCACTCTGCGAGTCACACCAAGTGAGTTAGACATGTTAGAAATGCTACACTGTACTTGACTCCGAATACAACTGACCTTACTGATTACTTCTTCATAACGTGTCTTTGCTTCCACTTTCCTGTGAAATGTTTGACTTTGATTATACTCTCAAAAGCTAATAGTGGGCTTTCAAGATCAACGGTCGCTCGGTCGGTTTGGCAGTCACACAGTCGGTCAGACAGTCAGACCATGAGTCAGTCAGGCAGTCAGCCAGTCAGTCAGTCACTTCAAACAGTCCAGCCCAGTCAGTAAGTCAGTCAGTCAGCCAGCCAGTCAGCCATCTAGAAAGTCAGTCCGTCCGTCAGTCAGCCTCCAGCCAGCTAACCAGCTAGAAAGTCAGTCCGTCCGTCCGTTCGTCGATCAGCCAGCCAGCTAACCAGCTGGAACAGCTAGTCAGCAGCACTCGCGCACATATTGTTATATTCAGAACATATATACAGTGGAACATCCATTAAGGGGACACCCTCGAGACAAGGAGAAATGTCCCCTTAATGGAGGTGTCCCCTGGATGGAGGTTGGGTGGGGTGTTGTTAATAATTAACCACCGAAACAAAATTTTAAAAATGCCAGATTTCAGACTTAAGCAGCAATCAAATGCATGATTTTAACTTGCAACAGCAACCTTGGACTGTTTAAATTGCGATTTGCGATATTACTATGTAACTGCACTCTTCTTGAACCATAACGGACCATATGAGATTGATCAATAATAATAGTCTTGTACTCTGATTAGCAGATTAGATGTTTCCTTAATGGAGGTTGAAATAGCATTCGGGACACTCAAAAAGTGTCCCCGTCCCCTTGATAGAGGTGTCCCTTTAATAGAGGTGGTAAATACAAAGATTATATGAACGTTTTGCCGGGACCAGAAGAAGTGTCCCCTTAATAGAGGTGTCCCAAAGTAGAGGTTCCATTGTATATATACTCAGGATTTAATATTCATTTGTGTTGGAAAATTAAAGTTTTCTATGAGTGTAACCTCGTTGGCTATTTGCCTTGTTAAAAAGCACCATATTTATTTTTCCACAGGAGAGGATCTACCAGTGGCCCGTGTTATGCCTAACCTGATAGTATCGTATGGAGATAGTGCTAGGCTCTACTGCAATCTGACTCACAAGAACAACAAGATAACAACACCGATAGACAAGGTTACATACCTGAAGAATAACGAACCTGTAAAGGTGACCAACGACGTCACACAACCGTTGATCATACATTCCGTAAGGGCGAGAGAAGCAGGGAAGTATGAATGCAGAATCGTGGTGTTACTCCATTCACAGAAACCCTACGAAGTTATTTCGTCCTCAGCCGATCTTCACAGTAAGAGTTGGGAGGGGTGTTGGAAGTAATATATCAAACACGAGAGACAGTGTTTCATCGGGATATCCAAACACCGAAAAGAGAGTTGAAAATTCGACGCGCAGCGGAGCATTTTTGACGAAATTCGAGGTGTTTGGAAATGTGATGAAACACTGTCTCGAGTGTTTGATATATCTTCTCAATCGAAACAAAAACTAAGGAGTAAACTGAGAAATAAAATTGTAAAAATCTATACTAATTAATACCGGGTATCCAAACCACCGACACGGTTATGATTTCCTTTGTTTTAACTTAGTAGGCTGATTATCAAAGCGAATTAACTGCCGTTGCGAATTTGGAAAGCTGACGTTTCAATCGTTTGCCGCTTCGTTGGAGAAACTGCTGCGCAGCAGTCTCTGTAGAAACGAACCATTTTTTTCTGTTGGAAGTAGGTGATGTTGAAAGTGTCCCTGGTCCAAGCAATTATAATAAACTTTTCCTCGACCCTCCAAGAATACTGGGGAGGGGAGGGGGGGGGGGGGGGGGGGGAGTGGGGAGGGGAACCTGGGCCTAAAGGAGGCGGAAAGTGTAGTGGAGGTGAGAGAAGAGCGGGCGGGAGACTGGGAAAAAAAATTCGCAACATTGTGCAACAGAAAAAGAAGAAAATACGGGAAGCGGGAAGCGGGAAGCGGGAAGTTCAGACTCCCCTGCACGCCCCCCCCCCCCCCCCCCCCCCGCTCCCCCATCACACCCCACCCCTACCCCCGACTAGACAGCTCAGATGTGATAAATATAAATCCCCAAAAAATTCTGGCAACCTGGTAACCTCCACCAATTTTCAAACCCAAGAAGTATCCCATATCAAACATCATAAAACATGTTGATCTTCAGTAACCCAGTGTCACTCCCAGAGTCAAGCCTTGAGTCAATAAATGTTGTTATACCTTTTCAGTCTGTGGTTGAAAACCCTAGTGTGTGACCATTCAAATGAAAGCTATTGAGCAGTACGTTCATGTGGTGCTGTTTGTTTTCGACAATTTTGCAAAATGAAATCCAAGATTTTTTCCTCAATTTTCAACCGAGCACTCTTGGAAGTGAAAGGGTTAAACTAGCAATACGCAATTTATTTTCGTCTTTCTATTCAACAGTTCGCGTCCGGTTTCCCATCAAGGAATCCAAGCTAATCGTTGACATAGGAGATAGTGTGGCCCTGGTGTGCAGTGCAGAGGGGTTCCCCTTGAATGTAGAATGGAAGAAAAACCAGCCGGGTTCTGCTGCTATTATTAAACGTAAGATATTTTAAGGTTACGTCAGACCGTTGTATCTTCCCCTTACAATGTCTTGTACTCAAATAAACAATTACTGGATGAGGTTGAGCATGATAACGAGAATTGATTATCAAGGCCGAGGTTTTGATAATTTCGCTATCATGCGAAAACCGAATCCAATAATTATTTTATTATACATTTGAAAAGCTAAATATCATTTCGGGCGTAACTTTGCAGCGTTTTGTCGGTTTTTCCTTCACGGATTGTGGAGTATTTTAATTTATTTTTCGTTGCCGATGCATTGTTTCCAGGTTTGACGCGTAATTACACGCATAAATCCTAGTGTCTGTAGGTATGACGCATAATTACATGCATAAATCCTAGTGTCTGTAGTTATGACGCGTCAATTCGATGCCAGCGTGAATTAGCTGTATGCTCTCAGCCAATGAGAATAGAGATAGTGAGAACAATGTATAATAATAAACATTACATTGCGGATACTAATAACCGGGGTTACTCGGGACAACGAAAACCAAACCAAACCACCTATCAGAATGAAGACAGAGCCAATTTGAGTTGTTTCAGCCATTCAGTGCAATACAATGTTTTGGAACTTATAACGGCATAATTTACAATTTTTTTATCATTTATATAAAGAAAATAAATAGAGGTTATTCAGCGGAAAGTTGTGTAATACGGCTGGGTATTTTTACGAGTTAGTTTTTATTTTTTCGAGCCTTTAGGCGAGAAAAAATAAACACTGACGAGTAAAACTGCTCAGCCGTATTACACAACTTTCCGCTGAATAAATTGTTTATTATACAACATAATATCTTTCCTAAAATATAGGCTTTCAACAGTGTTTTCCGTAGCGCGCGGTCAGGGGGACTGAGACCCGTGTAATACGGTCTCATATCTGCTCTCGTCTTTGTGCGTATACGCACTCTAAAACGTCACGTCGTATAATAAAGCTACTTATATACAATACAACTAACTAACAAAAAATGCAGTCAAAAAAGAAAAGAAAAAAAACGCTTTTACTGTAACAAAAGTTCACTGACTTATATTCTTACAAGATGACATAATTGACAAGTTACAATATTCATTTTGTGAGATTTACTTCACATCTTGAAGGCCGCTCCCCCAGCCTCATGTTTTGAAATATAATTTTTATCCACAGCCGAGGGTCGTTTCACACTGCTGCTGGGTGAATGCAGTTACTGTGACTCAATTCTCGTGATCCAAAACGTAACCGCAGAGGATGCTGGGAACTACTCTTGCAGTGCAAGTGACAACTCAGGCCAACAGATTTTCCTTGTTAAAGTGAACGCCGCGAACTCTACTTCTGTAAACGGTAAGAAACAAAGACTAATTATTAATTTTAAAAAATGCAGTTGAACTGTTGTCAGTATAGGCACTTATCCAATCTGATTTACTGTGCGAATAAAAAATACTTTGAAGACTTTGATTTAACTTTGACATGATCAAACCGCAAGAAGAATAGCGGTGAATCAGGAAACTCAAATTTACCGCACTTTGTTAGTTGCAGAAAAGCTTTACGAAAATAGCAAAAAAATAACTAAAGGAAAAAATAGACCAATAATAATCCAATACCGTAAATCCTCAAATTTTCAAATTTCAGGTTTTCCCTTGTCAAGTCTGTAATTGAACCAGTTGTATTTTTATAAAGTTATATTTATGGTATGAAATCTGGAGTAATTATGCCTTCTCTTACTTCATACATTCGTTTTGACTGCATTTAAGGAGAGGGGTGGGTTTATTTCATGATTCTATGGGGGCGCTTATTCGAGGGGGGGGGGGGGGGGGGGGCACTTATTCGAGGATTTACGGTAATCCAAGCAAAGTGTTCACGCTTTTTTTATTCGCACAGTAAAAATAGCACTGATAATTAAGAGAGTATTTCTACTAAAATCAGACATAGTGCGGCAAAGCTGAAAAAATAGAATTCGCTATCCTTTTGCATACAGGTAGTCCATAGTAAGAGTACAAACGCTATGTAGTTTTTTTCTTGAAATATTTCTATATTTCCGAGAAAAACCGAATTTTCGATGTCACCTCCAGACTCGATTCAGCGAGTCCAAACTGGGTTGAAAATCGACCATTTTCACTCGGCGCTCCTGACGAAACTATCCACCCTATAGAAAATTTAATACTACCAACGTATTGCATGACTTTTCATTGTCTAGAGAACACAATTTCAGAAGTATAGGATTTTTCTAATTATTGAACGGTACACAAAACCAGAGTATTCTCCAATGTTATGATAGTCAGTTGGTCAAAAGAATTGCCATTTTAACCATGTGCCATATCTCAGAATCCCATAAAATTAAGGATTTAAACTGTGGAAAGAAAGATCTTCCAATATATATAAAGTTTAGTTTGGGCAAATGATTTCCCACTTCTCAAAAAATTCTTCAAAATAGTACACAAAAGGCGTGAAATCACGCCAGTTGTCGAATGCGTGACCAAATGTAAACTACCGTACGTGTGAATAAAATTACTTCAATTCGAAATACCAGCATTACCTAAGTATTAAACGACGTAAATATGCTCACCTTTGCTCGGTTGTAATATCCTGATTGTTACAGAATGTTTCTTTCCTGACATTTGTTCAATGGCGTTCCTTGAGGTTTGAGTGACAAGTACGCATCCGAATTTGAAGATGAACGCAAAACGGCTCAATAGTATACTATCAAGTTCCTGTGCACATGTATATTTGTGCTACTCAGGTTTTTCAATAGAATTGTTTAGCCAGCTTCCAGGCAGTATCCACCAAAACGACAGTCATTAAGCCACTTCGAGTATCCGTTAAATAAAAACCGAAAGCGGGTAATTTGCATATTGGCCGGCACAAGCGTGACGTGACAACTTTTTGTTGCATGTCGAGGATCGGATTACATGTAAGCTATTTAAAACTTTGCGCTTTTGTCGGAGGCAAAAAAAAAAACGTTTAGCGATCAAAGTATTTTGTTTTCGTACGAACACAAAGGTAAAATTAATGTTTTGTTACCTCCTCGGTTATATTGATAATACATTTAATTATGATGTTCATTTTTTCTGCATGAGACTATTAAACTCGATTTACAAAATTAAATTAACGAAATGTTTACCAAATAAAGTAACGAGGTTTTTTCCCACGGAAAATATATATGAATCACCCGATCGACGTGGAGTTCATTCAGATGATGGGTTGAACTATTGGCGAAAACATGGACGTTTCATGTCAATGGAATGTCTGTTTCCTTGTCGGTTTAATAGTAAACCAGTGTCGGGCGATGCCTTTTTTAAAAAGTTTCATTTAACGTTCTCAGTTCTAATACGCGGGGCCCTCCGTTTTAAAACAACTTTTTTGTAGAGCAGAGCTTCTGTTCACATATATTTTTTTCTTTGAATTATGTTACTGACAAACGGCTCGAATTTACAGTAGCCAACCCAACAAACTTTTTTCCTCTCATAATATTATAATTTGTTTGACGGACATGCCTCCTTGCAAAGTTGAACACGATCAAATGGAAACTTGTCACATTGTATTTATCAACAAAAGTTATAATATTACGAGAGGATTCTTGTAAAAAAGTTTGTTGGGTGGTTTGTTGGCGCGTCGCACTATAACTGACCACCAACTATAAAATAAATTAACTTTATTGGCTAGGACACAATTTTATACTGGTAAGCCCAGTAGTGATATTGTGGGCCATAGACATTTTGATAGTTAGTTTAGTATTTTTTATCGGCCTTTATGGGTGGATATTGCTTTATATTACTCGATTTTCGCGGTAGGGTGAGAGGCGCGACACGTGTTTCCTGCCCCCACCCCCACGTACAAAAAATGTGGTCACGCATGCATTCAGTCAATATGCAAATTACGCATCTTTTCAACAAGCTCGAAACGAGTAACGACATGGAGAACTTTCAAACCTTCAAACCGGATACTCGAAGCCGGAGGTGGCTTGTGGCTGTGGTTTTAGCGGTACTAGATATCGAAGAACACAAGCAGCACAAATTGAATATATACATATGATATGTAGAGGAAATTCGTTGTGTTGATCCGATGGTGCGTATGTGTCGTATGCCCGGGTCAGAACGCCATTGGAAAATTGTCAAGAAAAAGAACATTCTACAACGGTCAGGATATCATAATCGAGCAAAGGTGAGCATATGTACGTTGTTTAATACTTAGGTAATGCTGGTATTTCGAATTGAAGTAATTTTATTCACACGTACGGTAGTTTACGTTTGGTCACGCATTCGACAATTGACGTGATTTCACGCCTTCTGTGTACTATTTTGAAGAATTTTTTGAGAAGTGGGAAATCATTTGCCCAAACTAAACTTTATATATATTGGAAGATCTTTCTTTCCACAGTTTAAATCCTTAATTTTATGGGATTTCTGAGATATGGCACATGGTTAAAATGGCAATTATTTTGACCAACTGACTATCATAACATTGGAGGATACTCTGGTTTTGTGTACCGTTCAATAATTATAAAAATCCTATACTTCTGAAATTGTGTTCTCTAGACAATGAAAAAGTCATGCAATACGTTGGTAGTATTAAATTTTCTATAGGGTGGATAGTTTCGTCAGGAGCGCCGAGTGAAATGGTCGATTTTCAACCCAGTTTGGACTCGCTGAATCGAGTCTGGAGGCGAAATCGAAAATTTCGTTTTTCTCGGAAATACAAAAAGATTTCAAGAAAAAAACTACATAGCGTTTGTGTTCTCACTAAGGACTACCTACATGCAAAAGGATAGCGAATTTGAGTTTTTAAGCTTTGCCGCGGAATTCGATTTTGTCTGATAATTGTGGAAATCTTCTCTTAAGTTTTCAACCTTTTCGGCGCCTAGTGGTATAACAGGCCGTAACATGAGCGGCTGCTAGGAGTGTCGCTACTCCCCTTGGATGGGCCAGCTAGTCCATCGCAGGTCACTGTAAGAGTAAAGTATCTTACCCAAGAACACAACGCAATGAGGTTACGATAATGACGATGATGATGATGATGATGATGATGATGATGATGATGATTGATGATGATGATGATGATGATGATGATGATAGTACGATAATTAATTATGATGACGATGATACAAAATTGTCACGAATTTAAACACTCTTATTTTATTTTATTTTCAGTGGCTGTTACAACCATGGCTTCTTATTATGTGACAGCCAGTTTGCCAGCATTCTTGTGGACTTGGTGGCCTTTAATATGGCAGTGAAACGATAGAGAACGATAGTAGCCTGACCTGCTTCTAACACCAAGCCCCAGTTGCCTTTACAGCCTCGCTATATGTTATTGCCATTAGCGAGAGGAAAGAACGGAATCATTTGAAGTGATTTTGAAGAGCATATAAATAAGTACAGAAAGCCACGAGAGGATTTTTTTCGTTATACGTTAGATTCAGTGTTGGGAAATGCGTTAGTTTTCCCTTGTGTGATTACGTCACGCGGCGTCAAGTGAATGACACTGAATGATTTTCGGACATGAAAAGAGTAGGCAACTTTAGTATTACTGTAAAGTTCCTACGTACTAGTTAAATATTGAGCAATTCGCTAAAGAGAGTTTATATCTATAATATTGTGTCAATAGTTCCATATAGTTCTTACAAACCAAAACAGTTCAAGAGACTGTTGAAAAAGTTTCATTATTCTGTTGGAACAATTAGCAAAGAAAAATGGCGAATTGTATATTCTTCGCCTAATTTTCTTCAGTTATTGTCTCGTTTGCTGTTGATTTACAAATGATTCCCAGTCTACCCTGGGAAGCCTCCTTTTATAGTGTAGTGTACCTTCGTGTTTTACATTTAGCAATTTTAAAATGCGTCCATTTTCTAATGGGCTTATAATGTTAGTAAGACTTTTCAATCGCACTTATTCCGATGTACTGTTCTCATTTCTAGAGTTTCATTCGTCGTTTAAGTTTAGTCTGTCACCATTTTACAAAGCATAAATTTCGCCAATACACGCCGGATGCAGTATAAGAATAAATTATTTTCCCTCGCCTTTAAATTTTATTTATTGCAAGAGTAATCGAAAAACTGTTTTAACTTAACTCTAAGATTATCGAAACGTTAAATATTAATGCATTTTGTTTCTAAAAAAGACACTCTATAAAGCTGTCTGGAAAGAAAAAAATATTCCTTTAATTATTTATAAAATTGCTTTCATTGTAAGACTTTCCGAGCGGTTTTCAATTGAGTGTTGTAAAACCAATGAGAACTGGAAGCGAATGCAGGTGTAGGCGTCCCCTATTAGTAGAGGGATTTCCTCAGCTAAAACAATTTGATACATAAATAAAGGGTTTTTTTTTATTTGATTGATTGATGCACGTAACCGGCGCCAAGCGCGGGTAAACGCGTGTGACCAAGACGCGATTGGTTTTTGTTTTACATCTGATTGGTTGAAAAGTCCTACAATGTTTATAAAACCAATGACAGAGCGCAGTAAAGCAAAACCAAAGCAATTCTGGTTTACTTTCGACACTCAATTGAAAACCGCTCTATATTCGAAATAAATGTATTCCTTGAATTGTTAGTTTACTTAACTGCTATTACTACGTATTCAACGTATACTTTTAATATATTCAATAAATCATTACGAGTAATTATTTCCTGGTGTGACACTTTTTTGAACCAATTCCTTAACACATGATCCCGCCTATAAGCCCCAATTCACAGTTACCATCCCCTCTCTCTCAGCAATGTCACTGGCGATTTTAATCTGGCACACCGAGAAAACTCAACAATGAATTGGGAAGTGAAGTATATCCGCGTAGCCGGTTAATGTTGAGTTCTGCCCCGTCACTTATGCGCCATACGTGTATACTTTGTTACGACTATACCACGTAAAAAACCTGAGATTTGAGACCATTTGTACCTCTACAGTTTCAGCGTTAGGGCATGTCTAGTATTTTAATTTCCTGAGGGAGAATGCTCTAGATCTCCTATCAAAAACATTATCCACAATACACGGGCTAGTAGCGTTGAACTATCACTCAGATATGGGTTATAATTACAGGAAATACCCTTCTTAGATGCTCTGCCCCCCCCCCCCCCCCCCCGTCAATACAACGCCCGATATAAGCGGGTTTATGCTGACTCGTCCCCAGTCATCTCTTTTGAGAAACTTGTTAGACGCGGTGGATGATGGGAAGGAGCAGAACAAGTTTCTCATAAGAGACGACTGAGGACGAGTCAGGGGTTTATGCATAAAAACTTGCTAGGGCTACTGCAGGCAGAGGATTTTTCAGAAGTGAGGATCTCCAAGGGGGTCGTCGTTCTACAACGTGGTCGTACTTGGTTGTTAATCAAAGGTTAAAGTTCTAGAAAACCTTTGTTCCCTGTAGATATTATATTCCTGCTAATTTTGTTCTCTCGTATTATATGTTCCGCCCCAAATGAATATTTTAGAGGAAGACTGTAGCGTACTAAGAAAGCTCCAAATGCATGTACATGTCAGTATATGGACAAGCCAGTACTCATCGTGAACCACAACTCAGTCAACTCAGAGAAATGGTCAGAAATACAGGAAATAATAAGCTCTCTGATCTTATATGTCGATAATTGGTGTTCCTAAAACTGTGTTTACTGTTCCTGTGTTCCTTTAAAAATTATATTGTTCCCTGGCCATGTTCCCTGCCCCGAAACACCTGGGAGATTCTCAGAAGCCGTCATGTCCCAGGAGAACCTTCCTAAAAAACATTTTGCGCAAAGGAAGAAATGCACTAATGATAGGCAAACTTCGGCCCAGAGATGAGAAATGACGAGTCTGTCGGAAAACCTGACTCAGCACTTTGATCCCAGTTCACCGCCCGTGACATCCTTGCTGTTACACCGGATTTTGATTCGTGTATCAACGTCATTTAACATTCTGTCAAGACATGTCGAGTGTATCATCCTGTTTATTAATCAAAGGTTAAAGTTCTAGAAAAATATTCAATCGTCGCTTGTTTGCCAATAAGTCGACTCGCACCATGGACGGAACTCGAACAAGTGTAGGCACAGCTTGAGAAACTGCCAACGTTGGGACTATAGTGAATGTATCTACAGCTTCAACCTTCTACCAAAATTTGCTAAAAAAAAAAGTGATACTGTGCGGAGTTATAAATTGATCTGATTTTTCGTGACAAATGACCTGATTGTACTGATGTATATGGCCCTCTTGTAAGTTACAGTCACGCGTGACTGCTTAGGCGCTTACTAAATAAAGCGATGACACAATGTTATCAATAAATAAAGAGTGTCAATAAGTATCTTTCAGGGGATCTATAAACCGATGATGAAGTCACGACCGATTGTACCTTGGCATTAAACAATAGCTAACAAAGTCCCTTCAGCCAGTGAACCAATCACAAGCCTCCTTGAGTCCTTGATTGACGTGATTGACAGAATACGCCTGCAATTGGATTCGCTCACCTCTATATATGGGTTTGCTCCGTTTTAAAGGGAAACGACCGTCTCATTTTGAACATCGTCAAACAGCTTCGCACCATTGCATGCAAAAGAGTATCTCGTTCGTAAAAGAATCATGGGTTTCTCTGCTCGTCAGATTATTTTGGTGGTGTTATGTTCTGCAGTGGGAATTGCAAAAGGTAAGTAATTAGTAAAAGTGTATTTTTTCGTGAAACCCAAACGATCATTTTGTTTTTCTTCGAGTATTTTGCTAGCTGCATGCAATATCCAACAGGCTGTTAGCGAAAAAACACGAACAGACTCGTTTTTGTCGCAGTTTTGTCGATAAGAGATCGTTATTTTGTAATCGAGGTCTTTTTGCTTGAATTTTTGCAAGTAATTATGGCAACACGACCCTACAAATGGAATTGTACACAAACGAGACAGTTTATTTATTTTAAAAAATGTTCTTTACTCACGTTTTTCTTTCGACAATATCTTCCCCACTCATTTGATCATTTCGACGCAAATTTTTAAAGTCAGTTTGGCTCTACTTAGTTGGGAAGGCACGAAACATTGCGTGAAATAATTCCTCAGATTGGACGAAGAGAAATAAAAAATAAAATATGTATCAGTTCATTATTCTATTATTCCTTCTTTGGCATTTCCATTATTTTATTATATCATTCGGTCCAAAGCTCATTTATTTTATTTTTTCAAAACTAAAGCTACAAGTTTATTATTTCAATTTCGGTGGGAATGATTCGCTTTGTCTTTTATTGCAAATATGCGTCAGCTGAACTCTCAACACTTCGTCGTGATGTTTCGTGACTTTGAAATGTGTTGCCGGAAATGTCGATGCTTCGCACTAGTATAATTTCGTCGGTTAGCGATGAAACTTGAAGCCGTTGTGCAATTAGTGCATCGTGAAATTCTCATAGTCAGTACTGAAAGAAATGTATGCCAGTCAGTATGGAGAATTTAGATTTCGAAGCAGAGCTTGACATTGAAAGGTTCTGTTTCTTACTTAAGAAAAAACAACCTGGCGGCATGTACGTGTTTCGACCGTTCTCCGAGCTTCACTAAGCTGGCATCTGGCCAGATTACATCGACATTGAAAGTGCGCCAAGACATTATTATATATTCTTATGTCATTTGCAGCAGGGTGAATTTTCTCAAACGAAAACTGACAAGCCAATGGCATATACTTTTGAACGGAAAACGCGAGACTGTTTTGACACGCTTGTTCGTGCCCTCAGTTTGCCTGAGCTGTTCAGTGTTAGGAGCGAAAAGAATTTTAAATACAGTTGAATCCCAATAACTCGAACCCTCGATAACTCGAACATCCCGCTTAAACTCGAACCTTTTTCGATTCCCCTTCAGGTCATTTTCTTACTAATTTTACCCTCAATAACTCGAACCTCCGATAACTCGAACCTTTTTCGATTCCTCTTGAAGGTTCGAGTTATGGGGATTCAACTGTAATACAAAATGTGGCTCGACAAGGACACGAAAAAGTTAAAAAGACATCGAACAGCCATAAAAGAAAAAGAAAAAAATCACCGACACTCGGTCGCGTGCTTACGCGCGTGGCTGTGCGTGACGCGACAAAAAGCGTGAGTTCGTGCCATTTTCCTTTGGCTTGAATTTCCTTTTGTCTATTGTTTTGGTGTCAGTGATGTCATCGCTCAAGACAAGACCTGACGAGAATGACTATTTTAGAATTTTTAAAAATGTATAAGAAAATAATGATATAATAAAGGAATGACTGCGCGAGGACATCAGTATATATCAGAGAAATCACAAGCTCGAAAGTGAACGGAGGGGATCAAATATTGAGGCCCTCCATCGATCCATTGCACCGGGCTTTCAGTTTTGTCTGAGCTCAATGAAGTGGTTTGTTGATTGTTCTATTCGTGTACGTGTTAAAACATATCCAAGTAGATTATAAGGATATAAGTTGACCCTTATTAAGCCTGGTTCACACTTGTGAAATAAGCATAAACATAAACTTAAGAATAAGCATAAGGATGTTCACACTTGTGATATAAGCATAAGAAAAGCGACATACGCAAGCGCAATAGGCTTCAGACTTATGATCGCGGGAGTATGGGACGAGTTGCATAGTTTGACATATGCAGTATTTTGCGGTTGGACAAATTTAATATTCTAACCAGCGCAAAAAGGGATACATATCCAAAGTTCCTTTTACTGCTTCTTTTTCTTCGTCGGTACCAGCGCCGGGACATTTTTTTGCTCTCGATTTTCGTTTTATCACGACTGTATTTATGTCTCAGATTTGTGAAGATCCGGACTTGGCATCATCCCCTGTGACAAGCAAAATTTATTTACGTTAAAACTTCGCTAAAAAGGCGCAGTTTATATTAATTTCAAATAAGCTGGAGTCTATTTTCACTTGAATTTCCGCTGATATCAAATACTGCTGTTTCATTATGCTTATGCTTATGCTTATGTCGTCCGGTTCACACACGCGATAACGCGACATAAACAGGCATAAGCATAAGAAAAAGGAAATGTTTCCTTTTTCTTATATATGCTTATGCTTATTTTACCCCGGTTCACACTACGCTTGCTTAAGCTTATGCTTATGTTTATGCTTATGCTTATTTCACAAGTGTGAACCAGGCTTAAAGATGATTTCCAGTCCGTACTGCGCAATCTCCGCTGCAATGTTTACACGAGTCTCATACGAACGCATGTAAATACTAGCCAAAATAAAAATTCCGGGACAAACTTACATTTTTCTTCATTATTAACGCCAGAAATCCTTGCCAAACAATAATAACGAGTTGAAGAACCTCGGCGTAATCCCAAACCGACGTTTCAGCTCATCGAGCATTCAGTAACTCAACGATACGTAATGGCGGACTCAAAAACTTCATAAGAACTTCATGTACGCTACCATCAAAGTGTAACGTATCAACAAATTCAAAACAAAAATGTAAATAAACCCTGAGCTTGCGCAGTACGGACTGGAAATCATCTTTAATGATCTTGTGGTCCATGCCACAGTCTCGCGCGCAAAGTTTGTCTGGATATTTTATCATGACGTACCGGAGTTCACTTGAACCAGCTCAATCTTCGGATACATTGTACTCAGAAGCAAAGAACAATAATTGTGATGAAAGTAAAAATAAAGCATGAGTGCAAATAATTTTTTGGAATTTCTCTGCAAGCCCGGACAAGAATCGGTTAAATTTAGCACTGGAATATGTGCTTTAAAAAGGTTCAAAGAATCACGAACATGGAAGAAAAGTTTGTTTGTTTTTGTACTGAAAAGTGATCGTCCCCCTCCAGTCTGGCACGTGTGCTAAAGTCGTTGTAGTTTTCGATTTGATGTTTAAAGTCTAAAGTTTGATGTATAAAGTCTAAAGGAAAACTGCATGGTATTGTTCCAGGATCGATCACATAATGCGGAGAACAAGTACAGGTAGCCAAATGGGGGCAATCTTTGATCTCCTAATTTTCAGCATATAAATTTGTCGCATAAGAGTAGTACCGTTTGAAAAACGCCAAATTTACTGGTTTCATACACAGCCTAAAGCATGCAGATTTCTCGGATTGAATGTAAACAATGACGTCAACAAAACAGCCAAATTTAGACGTGAACAAGAAGGGTATAAAAAGAGAGGGTCTGGGGAGACTCCGCTCTCCTTCTATTGGACCGATTAGACTAACCGTTGGACCATCTCTTTAATTTCTCCTTCTTCTTCTTCTTCTTCTTCTTCTTCTTCTTCTTCTTCGTTTGGAGATTGATATGGTAAAATACATCTGTCTTGTATTCCGTAGTTGCCTTAGAAAACCGTGATACCCTATTTCAGACCAGAAAGGGAAAATCTATAGCAGACTAAAATGGCTCAAAATCATACTATTTGCAGTGGTATGGCTTACATGTACATATATAGCCCCTCCCTCCCTCCACCGGTGTCTTGCCTTCGGACACAACATGTAACGAACGACAATGGCCAAAGGTTCGAAGTGAGAACCTTTGGCTACAAACCAACGCGCTCGGCATTGAATGCGACGCGTGCAAGCTCTCTTGAGGTTTTCTGGAGGGGAGGGGTACCCCAAGAGAGCTTGTTCGCAGGCTACATTGAATGCGACGGCGTGCAAACGGAATGATTTGCCTTTTCTCTTTCTTTTCCAGCTGAACTTGCAATTGGAAGGCCATTTCCAAAGATTATCTATCCAATTGAGTACTCTTCGGCTCAAGTGACCTGTGTGGCGTATGATTCATCAGGAGTTGAGGTTCCCGAGAAGATTCTGTTTGTGAGACAAGACCAATTTGCTACATACGTTACTCTCAAGACTAATGACAGCTTGTACTTCACCAACAGAACCGAAGGTAGGAACCTATATTACAATTTTTCAAGCTACATAGCTATTTCACGATATATATAAATTCTTACGATGTGTAAAATTACTTTCAAGTAATAGGAACCCTCAAAATATCAGTTTAATTAGATGGAAAATAAACACCAAAGAGGTAATGATAACTGTTAAGATTGGGAAGACAATTGTCCAGTATAGGTGTACCACGTGACGTTTTTGACCATTGAGGGGGGACAGAATAACTCTTGGTGGATCATTTGCCTTGCATACTTCCATTAACCAGTTACAGTCAGAACACCAGCTGTACCAAAACGGCAAGCATTATCGCCTGCAATGTTGAAGGAATCCCTTCAAAATATATTGTACTCTGTCTCTAAAGAATTGCACTTATAATGTTTCATTTGCAGAAAATGGACGCAAGCTCTTTGTCACTTTGCACTTTCGGAATGTAACAATGGAAGATGACAGTACAAGTGGACAGTTAGGAAGTTATGAGTGTCATGCTTATGCAGTGAATAGCAGTGACCCGAAGAAGTATGGCTTTAGCGTCAACGTCATTTCAGGTAAGCCACGAGCAACCAATTACGACGATTTTTCAAAATGTAGGTCCGCTAAGCGTGCACGGGTGAACTGCCAGGTGGTTTACGCTCGAGTCAAAGGGCGAAGGATATGAATCAAAAGCATGACAGCTATCTAATTCGGCTCAGTAATTGGTTTTGGTTAGCCGTTATGTTTTGCTATGAATTGTGTTCATTTACGTCACTGGTGATCGCACGCAGCACCAAAAAACTGTCCAGGATAACACAACTGATCTGTAGCTCTAACCTGACTAAACAGGCGTCTTTCTTCATCTCCTTCTCAAGAGACGTCTGAGATTCGACCCGAAGAATTCCTTACAGGTATGAAGCAGCTCTACAGAGATCCATGTACTACATGTCGCTCATTGGCTGTTGCTTGGTTTTGAATTTTCGCGCGCAAGTAACAGCCAATCAGATACAGATAGGATTTGTGTAGAGCTACGTCATTAGTATGAAATTCTCCGGGTCGCAGCTAGTACGAGGATAAATGTAATTGGCCATTTCTCTGAGTTGTCTTTTGCCTCGGTTTCCTAACGAGTCCTGGTGCAAACCATCATGAAATGTGTTTGCAATTTGCATGAGAATAAAAGTTGTGAGAAAAACCTGTTTTCATATGAAACTGAGGTTTTGACCAGGATTCGTTTTGAAACAGAGGCAAAAGGCAGGCAACTCGGAAATGGCGAAATGGCGCGCGAAGAAAAATGGCCGTATTTACTAAGCTAATTTTTGTTGTTGTTGTTGTTGCTTTTTTTAGCAAATGAAATCCCAAAACTGGCTGTTTCTAAAGCTAAAGTTCTGCAACACGGTGTCAACACTACAATCACGTGCACTTTGACCGAAAGAGGAAGCCTGAACACACGACTTCAGAGGGTTTCGTGGTTAAAAGATGGTGTATTAAACAAAAGTGTGTCAAACCCGAACCAACAAAATTATCTTGGACCGCTTGTCCTCAAAGATGTTGGCGTCAAAAATGCAGGAAGGTACACCTGTCTCCTGGAAGTGCAGTTAAGAGGCAACAGCCCGTACAATGTGTCAGCCAGTACTATGATAACAAGTAGGTGTACTGCTACTAATTACTGGTCATTATTATAAAGATTGGGTTAACCCTTTCACTCCCAGAGTCAGACCTTGAGTCAATAAATGAGGTTGTAACTTTTAGAGGCTATGGATGAACCCTAGTGTGTGACCATTCAAATGAAAGCTATTGAGCAGTACTTTCAAGTGGTTATGTTTGTTTTTGACAATTTGCAAAATGAAATTCAAGATTTTTTCCTCAGTTTTGAACATGTTTGGCACTCTTGGGAATGAAAGGGTTACTGACAGAGTCTACTCACGAGACTGCAAGTAGCGTACGCACCCGATACAGTAATTATCCTAGTTCCATTGCATGAAGCGACTAGGAGTATTGCAGATCCTCCTGGATGGCATGCTTATCCATAGCAGCCGTGATTATTTCAAGACAAGTGATCCTGGTAATTGTGTTTTGCGATTTAAGCAATTGCAAAGAAGCCCGGTGCGATGCTCTACCGACTGAGCTACGAAGCCCGGCCACACATCGATTTATATTTCATCATATGTTGCCGTGAAAGGAATTTTAATATCGGAATGAAATCATATATTAACTGCGGATAGAGAGTGTCAAGTGAAAAAAATAATCCTCACAGTTTTGTTTGCAATTTAAACAGCAGAATATTAAGAAGCCTGTGTTTCTCTTTTTTTTAGTCGCACCGTGGTTTGAAAATGAAGGCGAAACAGTAGTCATGAAGAAGACCGGAGAGAACGCAACTTTGGAGTGCAGCGCCAAAGGAATTCCTTTGAACGTGGAGTGGAAGATTAAGAAAGAGAACAAAGAAATGGTCGCATCTTGTGTTGGTAAGTTTGACGTGTGGACACCGATTTATTGTTAGACCAAGAGAAGTATCCCTCATATTATAAGGATCATTGAAAGAGAAGTTAAAAAATGCGGAAATACCGGAACACACACAAAGTTTTATCACTCGCAATCGACGCTCACTGACGGCATGTAACCATTGCAACAATAGTCGAAGCTAATCTCTTTTCATGTTGTCATGGAAATTATACAAATTCGTTTTTTTAAACTTTTAATTGTAAATATTACATCAGCTACAATCCTTGGGATTACCTGATCCGGCTACAGCTCAGCTCCAGAAATCAACCTAAATGCTATCAAAAAAAAAAAATTCCCCCTTCCCTGAATAATACTGAAGAATAGTAGACTAACAACCTGGCATAGATGACAACATTGTTAAAGTGGCAAAGCGAGGAGGAGAAGGATGTCCAGTGAACACATAACATTATAACTATCAAGTGTCCCAAGACTTTATATAGCCTGTGTACATCCGCCTCCTCCCCTCCTCCTCGGAAGGAGGCGGATGTACACAGGCTAGACTTTATACTGCGGCAGCACACAATTGCTGAATTAGCTACGGTCATTTTACCATAACAGTACTGACTCTTTGTACATCCACTTGGTTCTATTGCAGATTCGTCAACGGATAAACGTTACAAGATTACTCGCAAGGATGAATACGATCCTTATTTGCTGACTGTCACTGACTTGGTCATGGCTGACAATGGAAGCTACTATTGCTGTCTTCCATCAAACTGCGCTGCGAACGTCGACGAGGATCGCTGTCAGCGGTTTGTCCTCACTGTCAAAGGTACCGTACCAGATTAGACACTTGGTTCTTTTTACATGAAGTGTAACATATGGAGTCAACGCAAACATTTAGGTCCTTGTTTACTCTTTATAAAACGTCACAAAGTGTCCAATCTGGTTACGATCATGCACAGGAAAAAAAAGAAAGAAAAGAGGCCGAATTCTGCATCACATTGACCTCTCGGAATTAAGACGGAAACTAGCAAAACACGACTCCGTTTCCTATCTTCCTTGGGAAATATCCTTCGGTTCTGTCGGTTGTGCAACTGTCACCTAATCAATCTCCCTTGCATGTCCCTCTCCCTCGGTGGACCAAATAATTTATCGGTAATTTATATACGTGAAAACGACCAGTCACTTTCTCATAACTGGTCGGTCCTCCACAAGGCTGTACATCCGAATTCTTGTACAAGACTAAGGGCCGCTTACAACTGTGTCGCACGCAAACAGTACGACTGTCACAAAAATGTTTCGTCTAAATCAAATCTGCAACTTGCATACGCGTACGATTGCCGTGACAACTGTATGTGCGTGCCCTGTGTCTTATGCATTGTCGTAATTGTCTAAGTCGTTCCTAAACTCCTGAGCTGATCTTTCAAG
>MU825468.1:72023-95960 GCA_029204205.1 Desmophyllum pertusum | reverse complement strand
AGTGTAGATAGTATTATAATAATCATAAATCACAATTAGGCTGCATAAATATAAAATTAGCAGTATCCACGGACTAATGACTATTCCTTTTTCTTTTCACTAGAACCTGAAGACCCAACAGGTGGATAACGATGGCTTTGACATCTCACGGTGTGTTTGCCGTGCTGGCAATCTTCGTGATATCATTTCTGTGCTTGTAGAATGACAAATGAAATTTTTTGTTTGTCCCATTCGAGAAAGGAGAATAGACTATGATCATGAGTTTATGTGCGATAAAAGCTTTCGTAGTTAATTTTTGACTTATTTTGGAACATATGGTATAATGTTTCTTGCCGACTGATAACCAAGTTATATTAGTGGAAGAAAATATAATTGAGTGGAAGGGGCCGTGGAAGGAGGGGGGATTTTGACTGTAGACGATTATTGAATAAAACAGTTCCGGTTGACAAATCATCATATTATGACCCTTACTAAGTCAAGTTTTTTCGCACCCCGTTTAAACCTCCATGTGAAGTCGTTGCATGGCTGTGATTGGTTGAGAGCTTTGAAGAAACAATCGAAATATGTCACAAAAGATTGTCAAAAAATTAACTAAAAACTCAGCGTGTGGACAGTGTCACTAGAAGGCTGATAAATTATAATATGCTGTTCTATAATATGCTGTTCTGAGTCGGTTGTATAGTGCGAATATATTTAAAATTAAAGTAGCTACTGTTGCTGTATAATCATGTTACGACTAAACTGCAAATAGACTATATCGAGATCGTTTTTTTAAATTTTTTTGTTAAACGGTCAGGGGAATAAGCGCTATTTGATAGCAACGTCTTGCTTCAACGAAGATTTGCCAAAACCAGCACTTATTCCCCGCCTGCATACTAAACTCGAATCTGAATCCAAGCTTTTATTAATAACTTTCGCCAAGCCAATTGTTTTTAATAGATATCCCAGTGGATATTGCAATTATTGAAGGCATCCTAGGAGCTCTGAATAACTTTTTAAATTAGTCGTCCATTTATATATTACTTCATGATTTATCTCAGTCAAACGAAGTTTTTCAGTCGTGTACATGTCTATGCTCAAGGAACTTGTATCCTACATGACCCTGCAAACCAGTCCCCTCATTGTGAACTGCCCCAGGGAACTTGTTTGCAGCTTGACAAGTCCCCTCGTTTGTACCGACTTATATAGTTTAAATAAAAATACCCCCCACAATTAGATTATGAAGCTCGAGATTTTTATGATGTGATAGTTCATGAGGCCGCAGGCCAAGTAGCTCAGCCAATTATATTGCCCGCATTTACATTAGCCCTAGTAGATTTTTACATATGGGCTTGTAGTGTCCTTATATTGAACTAGTTCGATGCGATGTAAAACAGTGTACAGGGCATGGAGGTTCTGACAGGACTTTGTATGATTGCCATGATGATAATTACAGCTTAGATTTATAGTGTTAATATCAGAGTATTTGCCGATATACCGCTTTTTGTTACATGTATGATAAAGTTAGTGCTGGATGTTTATTGCCATGAAAATAAATTATATATATGAATAGCATCGATACGTTACTGCTACACGTCATCAGTTTCATATGTATAACTGCATGTTGTCATTATAAATATGCCATGTACGATAGTTCCAGAAACTCAATATGTACTCCAGGGGGATTCCCATATAAAAGTGACGGAACCCCTTAAAGATACCCGGCCAGAAATCACGTTTCGTAGGTGGTGACTCGAAGGGTACCAATTCTAAATATTAATTGTATGTATATCTCGAACTATGTTGATCATGAGCAGCACTTTTCAAGACATCGGTCGCCTTGAAATCAATCCTATAAAATTTAGGATTTCTGATAAACATGAAGAAGTCCATATCAGTCCCTCGACAGTGATCAAATTCAAAATTTGAAGAACTGCAATGTTTATGCTCAAGTAGACAACCATTTGATATACGTCTGCCGAACACATGCCATAGAGGACCTAACCTTGGATTCCCTACCACACTTAGTAATCCAGTCAGATGCATCAAATAGGGTGGAGTGGGGAGCAGTAAGCCATGGGGTTGTCACCAAGAGGGCATGAACAAAGGAGGAAACCCAGATGATGCTAAGACTATGCTAGCAGCATCAATTGTAGTGAAAGCTCTCACCCGAAATTTTCCGAATGTTCTGCATGTATTGATTCAAATAGACAACACTACAACCCATCCACCTATCTTAACAAAATAGGGGGGTGGGGGAAGATGTCTCCTCGACAGTATGCAGGAAATCTGTGGATTTGTTATCTCCAGAGAAGAATTATTCTGAGGGGCGAAAACTCATCCCCGGCTCTCTGAATGTAATAGCTGACAGGGAATCGAGGTCCAGACCAAACTCCTCCTATTGGCACCTGAACCAAAGCGGCCTTTCAGATGCTAATTCGCAATCTGGATCAGTGCGCAATTGACCTTTTGCAAGCAGAACGTCCCCGATTCTACACTTACAAGCCCTATCGAGAAGCAATAGCAGTCGATGCTCTATTACACAACTGTGGTCAAGCAAAATGGGCCGCTTTTTCACCCATTCAGTCTTCTAGGAAAGTGCCTGAAAAAGTCGATTCACGAGAAACCTTTTAAATAGCCTTAGTATGCCCGGTGTGGCCAACTCAATTGACTGCAATAATAGTAACTGACCATAGTGACTGCAATAGTCGTATTTTTGCGTCGGTCTGTCATACGAATGCGCGCGGTGTTCGAACGAAAGGTCTGGAGCGAGTATGAAAACGGAGGGTGGAACTGGGGAGAGATGCTAAAGGAAATGCTTTGAAGTTGATATTATTATGGCTAGACCAATCAGTGAATTCTGATTGTTCAACAGATGCCCGGAACAGATGCTTTGTTAGCAAAGTTTCACAATCTAGAAGGAGCGTACAAGATGGCTGACTTCGCTAGAATATTACTTCTATTTTTGGCTATTTGTCTAGCAGAAAGGGCTCAAGGTAGGGTCAAATGTGCTATTGCCATTCTGCAGTAAATGTATTGATAGCTGCGATGGAAATTTGCTTGCTAAAAGCGAGCATAAGCGGCTCTCAAAAATCTTGTCATGCAACATAGTAAAACTTGAAATTAAACTGATGGATTAGAATTTCCCAGGTTTCCCTTGGTAAAGTGAAATCTTTAGAAAGCTGTTTCGTTCATATGAACGTATTGAAATATTGGCATTGGGGAAGGTTTAGATACGTTTAGGAAGGTTTAGGTTTCATAGCTAATTTAAATGTATGTATGCAAAAAAACATGATGTCTGCTGGCTTTGGAGATCATGCATATGAGCCAAAGCAATATTGTTCGGGAAATTTCCACTAAGAATAAAAACGCATAAGTGTTTCTTGACTGTAATTTGATTTATTTCTCAACAGTTCATTACACGTCGTGTTCAACACTCAACATCAGGCACATATCAACTTAACAACGTTCTTGTTCGGTCCTTATCTATACATTGCTATTTAGTTACGCTGGTATGTCT
Organism: Desmophyllum pertusum; assembly: GCA_029204205.1. NCBI lineage: Eukaryota > Metazoa > Cnidaria > Anthozoa > Scleractinia > Caryophylliidae > Desmophyllum > Desmophyllum pertusum. The sequence continues at coordinate 92,461 of MU825468.1, read as the reverse complement.
GCGCGCGATGTTACAGAAACGACTGAGTGTCAATTCCATCTACGATACAAATCTGAAACGTAATTAAATGTCGCATCCCGTCTCGAGTGTTTTTTAATTTCGCACGTGCACTATTCTTTAGCCAGAGGTGGTTCCAGTGCGTTTGCGTTACAATGTTTTCCGACTCCCACCACGCTTGACTCATTTTGGAGTCAAGACTGTTTAGTCATTTGACTTGTTTAGCATATCTCGCGTCTTTCAGGCCGCATCCAATGCTGCAGATCGGCGGAACGTCTTGTATCCTTGACTCTGTCGTGCGTTCTGCACAGGCTCTTGTGGCTTTGGTGAATCTGCACTAACTCTTCAATGGGATATGAAACCTTTGGACCGGTCTTACTACTTAGACAAACAACCCTTCCTTTAGTTGTAACCCTTACATTTGCCCCTCTCGAGCACGTGGTCGCCTTTTCCGGAAGTAAGACTTTCTACTACCTGCCATCTTCCACTTGTTTCTCTTTACAGCCTCTTTAAACACGGTTACTACGTCACCTACGGTACCTTTCCAAAGGCCTTTGCGTTACAATCGCGACTCTCGCAAATCTGTCAGGCACTCACTTTGCCACTTTCTCCAGAAGTGTTGTAACCTTTTACCCAGATACCTGTTCCTCCTTGTAGGCCCAACTTCCTCTTCTTCATCGTCTTAACTTCTTGTACTTTCGGGAAAGGGTGTGATTCTTCTTCCATAAATAAGTTGTACGTTGTACAGGTGTTCAAAAATGTCTTCCTCGGTGGCATTGCTGTAGTCGTAACGTCAATGGTCTTGAATTCAAGGTGGCTTCTTCCTCAATCAAAAACTCAGGAGCTCATCAAACGTCAGTCGGGCATTCCCCGATACCTTTCGAAGGCATCTTTTTACACTTCCTACACTTCTTTCAAATAATGAGGGCCCCATGCATGGGGCCCTTTTCGAAATTGAAACGTCATTCCATTAGAAGATTTTGCATTTCATATCCTTCAAAAGTGTGTGTAATCAGCCCTTTCTGTGCCCTTACATTGTAAAGGTTTTTGCGTCGTCCGACAACATTTATGCTGGGACACCTCTTCTGGCTGTGAACCGTCTCAGACATCGCTTAAAGGTTTCCACTGACAAATCATCAACTAAACTTCAGGTGAATAGATCTCGTCACACAGCTGCAGCTAAAAGAGTCAGAGCGGTGTACACCTTTCTCAGTGTGGCCATTTCATCATCACGATTCATGATTCAGAATAAGGCCGGCTGTCATGCTGTCTGACCAAACTCGTACCTGTGAACTAAGTACATTCTTCTAATAGTGCACATGAGCTTCACCAATATCAGGCCTGCCATTGGCTCTAACGGTCCTAGGAATGGACAACTTTTAAGAGATGCGACTCTATCTTGTTTTCGAGGTTAACATCTTCGAATACCGGCCTTCTTGCCAACCTGCACACCTTACGGCATGGTTTTTCAGATTACTAGCAAAAAGGCTTATTGTGCAGTGATTTATCTGATCTACCGAACCCACACTCCAGCCGTAAAGCCCCAAGACCTTCCACAAAGTGTCTCGATGTATACTGTCGAAGGCTTTTTCAAAGTCAATAAAATTAAGATGTACAGAATACTGCCACTCCGTGCATTGCTCTATGATGTTTCTAATAACAAATAGCTGATCCGTGCATGACTTTCCTTTGCGGAAGCCTGCTTGTTCCTTCCTAAAATTCTTCTCCAGTGCTTGCTGAATTCTTGCCAGGATTGCCCGAGTGAATACTTTAGACACTATAGACAGTAAAGTGATTCCTCTCCAGTTGGTGCATTCTGTGAGATCACCTTTCTTAGCGATCGTCACAATAAGGCCTGTTTGCCAATCAGTTGGTACCTTTTCCTCTTGCCAAATGTGCTCAAATTAATGAGAAAAATAGTATGTCTGTTGTTGTCTCAAGATCTGCCTTCAGCAGTTCTGCCGTGATCTCATCAAAACGAGGGGCTTTATTGTTCTTTATCTTCATGATTGCCTGCCTGACCTAAGCTCTACTAAAGATCCTGGTGTCTATATCTAATTATGGCGTGTTCTCAAGGCGAGGGAGATTAACCTGGTTCATCCCTGTTTAGTACATTGTTAATGTGTTCAGTCCATCTCCTCATTTGATCGTACAGAGTATTGCCATCTTTTTCTTTGATTTGTGTTGAGGTCTGCTGCGTTTTACCCGCACTGAGCCCTTTTATGATGTTGTGCAGTATTCTGCTATCATTCAGCTTCGCTGCCTCTTCTGCTTTTTCTGATTTCTCTTCCAGGATATTCCTTTTGTCTCGTCGAGCCCCGGGGGGGGGGGGGGGGGGTACTCCCTATAGTGGACTATACGGGGAGGCTCCGCCCGAAAGGGGTCCTTTTTTAGGCTCGAAGTATGTGAAAGGGTAGGGATTTCACGAGTTGAAGTATATGAAAGGGTAGGGATTTCACGAGTTGAAGCATATGAAAGGGTAGGGATTTCACGAGTAAATGATATTATTGTTTGGTTAACATCTCTACTGGTAATGCTTGATGATTTCTGGTGATATATATTGTTCATTAAGTTCATTACAAGGGTATAGAAAAGGGATGCAGTGCTTCTACTGTAGGTATGTGAAAGGGGTATCATTTTCATAATTTGTATGGAAGGTATATGAAAGGGTACCATTTTCTATGGAAGGTATATGAAAGGGGTACCTTTTCTGTGAAAAATGGTATATGAAAGGGTAAGGGGCTGGACCTCTGGGCGGAGCCTCCCCGTATAAAACTTTTTTGAGTACGTGTTCTCTCACTTGCTACTTTGGCATGTAGCTATATAGGTCACCCATCACAAGTAGGACATCGTGTGCAGTTGTCAACTTTGACTGGAGTTGTTGATATAAATCGTTTTTGTCTTCCTCGTCAGCCTCATTTGTGGGGGCATAGCACTGGATGTTTTGTAAGCTTGCTGCATTTGGAGTCAAATCTGGCACGTATAAGCCGTTCACTGAGTGATCTCCATTCCAAGAGATATTGTACGTCTTCATAATAAACCGATTCTTGCTTTTGATTGACGCATATTCTCTGAAAACTTCCGGTTCCCTTTCTAATCTAGCAACCTGTGGGTCTTAAGGTGATGTAAACTTTTGGCGTAGTTATATTTGGAAGTTCCGGATGTCCTGCCTTCCAAGGTAACTTCACTGAATAGCGATTCCCATCAAAGGTGATACTATCCTTGAATTCCTCGTACACCTCATCTTCTACCTCCCGTCAGTATTCCTAACGTCTCTAGGCTAGTTCCCACCAGGGCCGTAGCTAGCGGGGGGGCAAGGGGAGCAGTTGCCCCCCCGAGAATGGGTAATGCTTTCTGAAAAACGAAAACTGCGTATGTTTTTTTTCGCGTTCAAACAGCCGCCTTCTTGATAAAAATATATGCCGAGGGTCTTTCAAAAACAAGATTGAACATTTTCAAAGGCTTGGTACTCTCCCCAGATTTTGCTCGGCATATTAAATCAAGATGATGGGGAACGAAGAGGCGAGAACTTCTTACTTCTTAGGTAACTAAGTAAGTAGTTATATTTTGACTGTCCGGTACCATACTAACTTGAACATTTACGATTGATTGAGAAATATATTTTGGAGCGGAAATCCAACTGGAGACATCTTTTACACACGAAATAGACTAATGTTTAGTGTACTAAGGCCGATATACGGTATGTATCAAGTTAACAAAACCCCGGAAATATTGCTGTAAGCACTAAAAATACCTGTCATTTTACACTTGATCGAGATTGATTTTTTGACAAAATATATCATGGAGAATGCTGAAAATAGCATTTCCGAGCCTCTAGATTTCAAAATTTTCTGAGGGGGCATGCCCCCAGACCCCCCTAGCGGCACGCGCCTTCGGCACTCGCTTCATTGCCCCCCCCCCCCCCATTCAAATAATTCTAGCTACGGCCCTGGTTCCCACAATTTGTGAACTTTACCTTGTCGTCGATTGAACTCCCCATGCCACTCCCCACCTGAGCAGATTGAACCGGCCAGTCGGTTCGCCTTTCACGGGTCCAGAGAGGACTCAACACAGCTCTGTCTGCACGGCAACTGGATCATCGGGCCTTCCCCGCATTTCAGTCGCGTTGAATGTAATTCAAGCCGCAGAAATCTCGCTGGAATTACTTGATTATTGATTCGACTATAGTGAACTCACAAAATATCGTGATATGTGTCAGTGAATCCACTCAATCAATAACCCATCATTCTGCTTCTTCCTTTTTCTCTTTCAGCTTCTCTTGGAATCGTGAAGCCCTATCCGGAAAACATATATCCAATTGAGTACACTTCAGCACAAGTGACTTGTGTTGCTTTTGATTCACAAGGAGTAAAGGTTCCCAGCAAGATCCTATTTATGAGGAGGGACTGGTTTGGTCAATATGTAGAACTAAAGGCAGGCGACAACCTGTCCTTCGAAACCGTACAGAAATACAAGGTGAGTTGTATACATTCTGTTGAGCTTCATGTAAATCTTAACCCTTTCACTGCCAAGGTCGACTAAGTTTTTGGGAGGCGCGGTGGCGTGATAGTTAGCGCGATGGCTGGCCGGGGCCATTGTGTTTGTGTTCCCGGGCAAGATACTCTCACATTGCCTCTCTCCACTCAGGAGTATAAATGGGTACCGGCGAATTGTCAGGGCAACCTGACAAAAATGCTGGGGGGTCACCTGGGATGGCATCCAGGGGAGTAGCGATACTCCCACACTGTAGTTGCCTCATGCTATGGAGACAGTCGGCCACTAAAGTAACGACCCTCACTACTGTCGGGATTCTATTGTATATTACAAAGCTATGTTCTGCCTTTCCATCTAAAACCTCAAACACTTATTTTGCAGATAATAAAAAAAAGCTGTTTGTCACCTTATTCATCCGAAATGTAACAATGGAAGATGACGCCCTGTACGGCAAACTGGGAAGACACGAGTGTCAGGCTTTTGCAGTTGGAGACGTCAACAAGAGAGCGAGCTTTCCATTTACTGTCACCGTCATCTCTAGTTAGTCGTGTTACACCGTCCTGTAGTTTGTAATACAGTCGAAACTCTCTGAGTGGACACTCTCGTCAGCGGACGGCTCCACTTACGGCCGCCTTGACAAAACCCTGTTTGAACTCTAACTCATACAAACTCTGTATTAAGCATTCCTGCAAGCGGCCAGCTCCAGTTGCGGACACTTTTTTCTGCTTCCTGAGAGTGTCCACTTACGGGAACGTCGACTCGGTAATTTAATTTTTGACAACGTACATGTACAACATGTGAACCACTCAGGAAATATTCCCTTTCATTTAATTTTCATTCATTCATTCATTCATTCATTCACTTATTGTCGGTATATGTGGTGATTATTATTACAAAATGTAGAATAGCAACGTAGAATATTTGAGAATTTCAAAACGGTAGAGATGAGGCCTTTAATTTCATTCCTTGAAGTAGCTATGTTATAATGATAAATTGAATGGCATGGTCCACGCTTTACATGTAGCTGTGCATTTATCGAGTTATAGATACACTCGGAAATATGGGCGAGCACTTGTGAGGCTGCGCCTCGGGCTACTCTTTAAAATATGCATTTTAATTGGACCCTTCCCGCGTGCATCAATCATTAACTCAAAAGCTGCATCGGCCCTTCATTTTTTTTACTGTTCTTACTTATTGGTGTTTAAGTCAGTAGCGACGTTTTGGTGTACATACAATGTGGTATAATTGTGCTTTTAGGAAAGGAACTTCCCCAAGTTGTTGTCCCTGGCCCTGATGTCAGTGTCTTGCAACACGATGACAACATTACACTCACTTGCAACTTGACTGAAAGAGGTCATTTACTCAACTCACTGAAGAGGATTTCTTGGTTTAAAGATGGCGTGGTGTTGGAAAGCGTGCGAAATCCAGCATCCGCAAAGTTCCAATGACACGCTTGGTCCACTTAAGCTTAAATCTGTTAGTGTCAGAGATGGAGGGAAATATACATGTCTGCTGGAAGTGCTGTTACAGCGTTCCAAAGACTACAATGTGTCCGATGACACTATGATTCACAGTAAGCACAATGTACAGTATGCATGTCTTACATGGTTTGCTTTGAATGGTACAGGACTGGTGCTTGTGCTTGTGCCGGCATCTGTTACACTGGGCAATATTTCCTGCAACTTGTCTCGCAAATTTCTTGCGTCGTTGCGAGACAGGTTGCACGAAACGTTGCTTAGTGTAATACCCCTACACAATGCATAGTAAAGCATCTGCAGTGTTGCTGTAATTGTTGCGAAAAGTAGAACTTACAACGTTGCCGTACAACGCTTGCTGGAAATTTTTTGTGCAACTTGTGTTGCATTGCAGCAAAATTGCAATACAAGTTGCTAGAAAAATTGCCAAGTGTAACAGCGCCTTTATCATGTGGCATTATGTAGACTGATACTTCATACATTGTACTATTGTAAGCCCATGCACAAAAAAACTATCAAAAAACGTTTAAAAAAGTTAGCCTGCGAACAAGCTCTCTATACCTTAAGAGAGCTTGCTCGCAGGCTAAAGAAAGTAAATCTATACATTTGTAACTAGCAATATTGACCTTGCCGTCCCTTGTTATAAGAATAATTAATTGCCTTGATACAATTATCTACTTCTTTCATTAACTTTAGTTGCTCCGTGGCTTCCAAAACCAAAGGCTGATGTCGAGAAAAAGGCATTCAAGGGAAGCAATGTGTCATTTGAGTGTGCGGCCAGAGGATTTCCTCTTGAGGTTGAATGGAAAGTTAAAAGGAAAGACAAAGACACTATACAGTCTTGCATAAGTAAGTTTGTCATGAGATTTTGCAGAGAATCATGCATGTGGTTCAGCTGGGAATCAAACCTGGCAGGTTTAATTACATGTACACTACAGGCCTAAATAAACGAGTAAAACACTTTGGCAAGCCAGCCACGTGTCAACACGTTAGTTCCTTCAATTTGAAAGTGATTTTGTACACCCCAAAAATCGTGACATAGCTCCTTTAATATTGTCTATTTTGTCAGATGGGTCAAGTGGACATTACAAGATTCATCGTGACAGTGTTAACGACCCTTACAATTTCACGATATCTGATGTACAGTACACTGACCGTGGATTTTATTACTGTTGTCTTCCCTCCAACTGCTCTGATAATGTCGAAGATAACTGCCAGCGCTTCATCCTCCTCACAGGTAAAGTACAACTGATTTCTCCTGCTGCTAGACAGTGAATAAAACTGTACATACAGATGTATACGTACAGGGTTACCATAGGTCAGGAAAAGTCAGGATATTTTTTTATTTGAATGCTGTAAAGAGCACGTCTTTAGGTAGTGCTAGGCCCCGGGGGGGGGGGGGCACTGCCATATAAAAGTTACGGGGGTGATCGTCGGAAATTTTGAAAAGAACCCATAAAATTGGTACCAAAAGCTAACTTTAATTTGTGGGTGAGGTTCGAATATATTTTTACCCCTAAGGGGTATCAATTCTAAGACAAAACTAGTTGCGAGTTTGAGGAAAACGACGACGGTTTATAATTTGTAAAACATGTTTCGATGTAGCTCACATCATCTTCAGTTACAACAAGTTTGAAAAAACTGTTTGAAAAAAACTAGTACCTGTCATATTTTTTTCCTTCTCGATACCCCAAAAGGTGCCGGAAATCATTTTAGATTTTAACACCCTAAGCAGTACCAAACCACGAATTTTAACCCCTATAAGGTACGATGATCAACCCCGTCACTTTTATATGGAAGTTTCCCCCGGGGGTGCTAGGTATGTGCGCACGCAGGCAAATTCTTTACTTAATTCCTGTTCAACTAAAATAGTTTATAATTATGTAAGATCAAAGTCTATTTTGTTGAACTGCTCTAATATTTTACATATAATGCAAGCCGCAAAGATTTGTTTTAGAAATTATATAGTCTTCCTTTCGGCTAATGAAAACCTCGTGGGTCGTATAGTTACTATAATGGCCATCCATGTTGTGCAAAAACGAGCACGGTGACCCCCATTTTTTATTGCATTTTTCTAGTGTTCATATCATAATTACCAACTGGACCAAGCTTTAGGTTACATGAAAGGGTACGGACTAATGACTATTCCTTTTTCTTTTCACTAGAACCTGAAGACCCAACAGGTGGAACAATGGCTTTGACATCTCACGGTATCTTTACTGTGTTGGTGATGTTCGTGGTGTCATTTCTGTGCTTGTAGAATGACAAGTGGTCAAAAAATGAACAAAGAGAAAGACGATGTGACATTTTGCTGATATCTCTCAAGAAAAGAGAATAGTTATAAGGTTAAACTACATGTGAAGTCGTTGCATGGCTGTGATTGGTTGGGACTGCTTTGAAAAATCAACAGACTGATAATGCCACAAAAGATTGTCAAAAATCAGCTTGATAATATGCTTGAATCATGGACGGCTGTTATAATGTGCTGTTCTATAGTCGGTTGTATGGTGTGATTAGATTTAAAATTAAAGCTACTTGCTGTAGCTGCATAATCATCAGTGTCACAACTAAGCCGCAGATAGACTATTGTTAAACGGGCCGGGAGAACAAGCAACATATTATTTCTGCGAACTGACTGTGCACGTAATTTTCATCTCCAAAGTTGCTAAGCAACATGACGTGTTCACATTGTTGCACTATGCTAGCGTAATTGTTTTCGAAGTATGTTCGATCGCGCTAGTTTTTTTTTCAGTTATTATTCAGGAAATAAGAATCGGAAACTCTTCGCGTGCATGCTTCAACGTAGGCTCTATTTCCAGCCGTTTTGGGAGTCCGGTTTGCATCCTTCTCCCAACTAACGGCTGGATCACTGGTCCGCTTGTCTGTGATTGGTTGAAAAAGACAATGGGGAAGACCAGTGATCCAGCCGTGGTGTGGGGCGAGGAACGCGGGCTCACAAAACGGCTGGAAAATCGAGCCTAGCTTCAACGAAGATTTGCCAAAAAGTAAACTTGTTCCTCCGCCTGTTTCGACCACGTTTTCTCTATACATTAAACTCGAATCTGATTCAAGATTCAATAACTCCCATTAATAATATATAGCAAACACGATTGAAAAATTTAGTTTTTAAGAATACGTAAAAGAGTTTGTATAGCTTATGCGAAAACAACGCAGCTTAGAAGCCTTTGTAACGCTTTATTCTACGCCGATATTGTTAAAATGACTGCATTGAAGAGTCTGTTTGGAGGAGAGAAAGTTGTAAAAGTGACAGTGCTCTACTGTTTTTTTTTTTGCGATGTAAACAGGCCATAGTGAAGCAGTCACACCAAAATATTAAAACACTTTTTTTGATATATGTATATTTATTTTTTGTTGTTATTGTTTTTAATAACACCGTTTAACGAACTTTTCTATTGGCTCTTCGATTACTCTTAGAATTTGAATGAATATAGAACTTTTTAGTGGGAATTAACTGAAGGTGTATATAATATATGTGCATAAAAAGCTGGACGTTTTTAGCCATGGTCTTACCATTTGCACAACCACTGATCTTGTTAGATCGTGCCTGAATAAGAAGGGAAGCCAAAGGACTAAAATAACATCATAATGTTTGTCAAAAGGAGGAGAATACGATTTATTAAAAAAATGGCGTTGTTTATACTATTTATAGCTATCCACCCATCTGAAATCCTCAATTTTGTTTAATGCCTGTCAATTATGGCGATCCCTCCTCCGTCCTTCTTCTGAAAGCCAAGCCATGCATGTGATCCCCCTCTAAATCCTCCGACTCCCCCCCCCCCCCCCCCCCCCCCTCCGGGCAATAAATAATGACCGGTCTCTTATGCATTTTCCATGATATGTAGGATCCAGAAAGTACGGAAAATGAAAAAGAATGACCGAGATATATCATCGGCGAGACATGCATGACCGAGATGTAACCGAGAAATGACCGAGATTTGACCGAGACATGACCGTACCGACGGAAATGACAAAGATATGACCGAGATATGAGCGAGACATGACCGAGGTATGACCGAGAAAATGACCGAAAATAACCGAGAAATGGCCGAGATATAACCAAGCAATGAGTGACAGAGACATGACCGAGATTACCACGAGGTATGACCGAGAAATGACCGAGATACTGACGTCGACCGGGAATGAGTGAGAATGATCATGATGTGCCAGTTTTTCCATGCCATTTAGCCAGTAGGGTGTGTTCAATTGCAAGTGAAGCAACAGTTTGCAGGCGAAATCGGTCATTCATGACACCGGTCACCCACAGACATTCCTTTTCCCTCCAGTCTATAACTGTATAAGCTCTTATTTGTCTTAACTATTGACTCAGTACTTTTGTCATAATAAAAAAATAAACCCTGACTACAAACACTAGCCCTTGTCTTGTGTGCACAAAGAGATCTGGAATGAATTACTAAAAGAGTAATCCTGCAACCACTGGTCGCATTGTGTTTTAAAATCGCCGGTGAACAATTAAGATCGATTTCAAAGGACTGTAAAAGAGCCTCTTGCGTAAAGGTTTTCATGCAGAAATCAGCCAAACAACAACTCCAGTCGTCACGAAACCCTTGTTCGAAACTTGGAGCTGAAAAAAATCCTAATAATGTCATGGAACACAACAAAATATATAAAGTATCCCGAATTTAAACGACTCGCTAGCATGCCTAGAGAGCAGGTTGACGCCATCGTAGCCAGGCTTCATACACCGAGACCATGCGACGAGAACGCGGTCATGAACGCCGGTAAAGCGATTGGCAAGCCACTTAGCAAGGAGAAAATTGACGACATGTTGGAGAGGCTAGCTAATGCTAAAAAGAACAAGGAGAAGACACCTGAGAGACAGCGAACAGGGGCAGGAAGAGACATGGGGGTAGTTAACACTTATGCGTGGATGGACGGAAGACTGCTGAGAAGTCGTATTACAAGAGCAGATGGAAATTGGTATTAATCGATTAGTTCAAAGGAAAGCTCCCGGCGTAAGTCGGGATACTCGGGAAGCAGAAAAAGTGTCCTCAACTGGAGCTGGCTGCTTACGGGAATGCCTGTAAATACAGAGTTTGCATGAGTTAGGGTTTTGCCGTAAGTTCAAAGAGCTGTCCGCTTATGAGAGTTTCCGCTCAGAGAGCTTCGACTGTGACGCAGAAACGAGAAGGTTCGCGTGAACACATGACACTGCAGTCTTGGACTGAGAAACGTACGTAAGTTTGAGTTTACTGCGAGGATAGAAATTCTTACAGGGTGGCGGTTATTAAGCTAATTCCGTCCGTTTGACATCGTTCTTGTGTGCACGTGTTCGCCTGCTTTGCATTGGTTAGTGTTTATAAGAAGAACAGAGCCATGATGATATAAAACTCTTGATGTGATTCTACTGAGATGGCCTAGCGGAGAAACTCTAGTCTTCTTCAACTACACAATATATTTATATATAGACTATATATTAGGCCGTCTTCATTGGTTTGTTAACGAAAATGAGAACAAAGGAATGAACAATGTGTAACTGGTAATAGGTAGAACAAATATTAATTAATAGAAAATACAATTTAAACTTGTATATGTTTGATTGTATGTAGTACACAAGCCCGGCAGATGTTAACACGAGCGACATGGAACGAAGAACAACCGAATACAGCCTTTACAAAATGTAAAGTCTAAGAGTTGAAACTCTCGCTCTCGTTTGGCCTGAAACTCTCATGCACTCTCAGCGACTCTAGACTCACATCGACCGTTGTGTACCACAGCTCTCATCGAATTTGGCCCGTTCACTGATTTCATTTCTTGCATAAGAGTCGTCGACGACTCGGCTCGCTCTCGTTTGGTCCTTGGTGATACGGTCGCTGATAAGAGACGTTGAGAAAACCGTCTACTGCGAGAGCCTCTCATCAATTCTCATCAGTCCTCCGTTTGGCCTGGGCTTAATTTGGGAATTCGGTTAATCAATCCTGTAGAAACAGAATTAATTCCTGAACACAATTTTGCAGCCCAAGTTTCAGACCATGGTCTCAGCACGGTTAGAAATCATATGCAGGGGAGAAAGAACGGTCCGGTTTAGGGAGGGAGAAACGGCCGAAAAAATAAGGGACGGAAAGTGGCCATTTTCACTTGAAAATGGATGACTCGTCTCAGGTTAGACATGTTGTTATCTGCCTCAAATAATTTACTCGTCTAGTGTGGAAAAAAAAACAGGACGGTTACAATTTTAAAGTTGAATAGCTCGTCGTATGTCCGGTCCGGCTTCTATATCAGTCCAGAGGATTGGTAAACCTGTGGTCATGGCATGACCGAGAGAGCCCTCGGGGTGAATTAGTCGGCCGCAACGAGTGTTTATATAATTTTTAGCGGCTTTTGGTGGACAATGCAGTTAGAATTGGAAATAATTCTACACATCTAACTGCATGAATTGTTCCTGCACCTGTTTGATCATTTACACAGACGTTGTACGTGCCCATTGGGAAATCTGTATTCTATAAAATACTAAAACTTCTTGACGAATACGAAAAGATATCTCGCCACTGGTATCATGACTTCACAGCCGTGGGGGACAATCACGAAACCTCCGTTCGAACTGGGATACCAGAACCTGGATGAAGACGAAATAGAGAGCATGGTGGAACGATTGAGTAGGCCAAAGACAGCGCCAAAGCAAGAGAAAAAGCGACCGCGACCTGCCATCGAGAAGCGAGAACTGTCCAAGAGCGAAATCAGCGAAGCGGTTGCTAGGCTCGCGCACAAGGAAACTAACAGAGAGAAAACACCGGATATACAACGTGTCCATCGTTTCAAAAAGGAATGGGGAGTCGTTCTTAATTCCTATGCGTGGAATGGCTGCAATCATCAAGCTATACTGTGCGGAGAAGAGAGTCCGTGATGAGAGGATCCGTGATATTCGACACAAATTGTTAATACGTAAGCCATTTAATTTATTAACACGGTTGTCATAGACGCAAAAGTCAACCGGAACTTTAAAACTCTGCGTTTTATTCGATGTTTTGTAAAAATGCCGTGTATATATCTCGGGATAGCATGACAATCTTCTGTGTATTTTGCAGATCGATGTTGCTAAATATTAACGCTTTTACGACAGGCAAAGAAAATTGACCTGACTGACACGACATCGAGCCATCGTAGACGCGTTAATTATTAAACACGTCGGCATGTAAATATTGCGTTGTTTTAATTTTGGCGCGCTTTTATTTCGTTTAATACTTTCAGACACCAACAAGACAAGTAGACGAATTTTAAAGTCGAATCTAAATAAGAACTAATCCAGCACAAGGACAAGCAGATTGCATTTGCGCAAGAAATAAAATAACTACAATGAAGCAAAACAAAACATGAATGGAGAGGTCATTTTTGAACTGTCTAATATTTTTGTTATGTAAATTAAGTAAATCTCTCGGCTTACTTTATAATTCTAGCGGGTATATTGTTTAGTTTTCAATTTGGTATCAGTGACGCACAAAAGTGGCTTATTTAATTTATTTCAAACATTGAATTCAGTCTTCGACTGAAGTGGAATTAAAGATGGCGAAAAAGCCTTGGGGGACCATAACACATCCTAGCGAGCGCGATCCGGACTTTCAAATGGGATACCAGAAATTATCTGGAGGGAAAATACGGCAAATGGTCGACCGGTTTATACGAGCCGGACTGGACGAGTCGCACTGAACGGAAACAAGCGCCGCTCGACAGAAGAACCAAAGTGGAAGTGGGGGATTTGGGCAGTGAAGAGATTGAGAAGATGGTGGACAGATTAACGAGAGACGGGCATAAGAATACAACGGATTGCAATCGAAACTGGATCGATGAAACAACAGGGTGTTGTTAATACTTATGCATGGAAGGGATGGAACTAACAGTGTGGTGTCCTAGGCGACCATTATTGAGTACTGATATATGATTACTGTATCTTGAGTTGTGAAATACTGTACTGACAACTTGAAACTTTCTTACTCGATGAAGAGGAAATTTGCGAGAAAGTCGGTATGATGTTAAGAAGGTTAATTTACTTTGTATCATGCAACGCAAAATACTTGCTTTTTCGCGGGTTTTTTTTACCGCCATTTTTAAGGTGTGCAACATATGCGAAATGCAGTGTTTCTATATAGGGAATCGGATGTCAAATAATTTCCGTAAAATTTGATGTCGGAAATGTTAGTCTGTAAACTAACGGTACCTCAACCTGGATGAAAGATTTTACTGACCAAATGCGATGTATGTATACTTGCTGACTAGCGTGCAGTCGAATTTCCACTGAGTTTTAAATCGGTCTGTACAGACAATTAAATGTATGAAGAAACACACGCTTCTCGTTACAACAGTATAAAACAAGATCGAGTGAGAGACTGAGAGTCCACGGATTTGATGAACAGCTATCTTCTCTTTACAATAGCAAGACATTTTCAAACAGTTCAGTAGTGGCGAGAATAAACAAAATGATCGACTACTACTAGTAGTATTGGGGGATATCGTTGTCTATTCAGAACTGATGTTAAAAAGCCAATGAGTAATGAGAATTTCTCTTTAAAATCGAGCTTAGGATTTACTGAAGGAATTAAATCATAGATAACATGAATCATCTTTGGAACTAGTAACCTATAGTCTGAAACAAGCCAATGCATAAAAAACTAAATTTGGAAAATCGTTGCATTTAATAACTGTTGGCTATTTTGGAGCTAGAAATATTTCGATTCCCTTGTTATACCGTGTGGTAGTAAAATCGTTTACTATATATATTCTAATTCACTTATAAATTTATTATGAACGAAACAAAACTAGAATAATTTTCCGTTACAGTACAGGTGAAAATTAAGACACTGAGTTACTTTTCAAGTTAATGCATGTGGAACCGAAAACCCGATGAACAAAAAATCCAATTCAAATTCCAGTAATTACTTTTTCCGTAAATGACACAATAACTCCAAGTAAAATGTGTACTTAGATAAACCGTGTTGTCCAAATGCAGATTATATTTTGTTTAGCATGCACTGAAGACGGACCGTACAATAAACCAGCCACATCTTCGTCCCGATTGGTTCAGGAAAACACAATGGAAAATATAATCAATTAACAAGATATCAAGCGCTGCCAACGAGACTCCAAACCAAATGCTTTGAAAACCGTCATAAATACCACTGAGTGGATTTTTTATATATATATTTTTTATCACAAACTGCAGTACAGTATGTGTGCCTAAAACCGGCGTACCCTAAAACCGGCGTATTTACGAAAATGATGTAATTTTCCTTTGCAAATAAAATACGACGAAAAACGAAGATGTCTGATGATTTATTGATCAGTCCTCTTTCTCAAGACGAATTTGTGGCTCTTCAGGTGTTGTCGAAGGCGTGAAATTCAAGTCTGTTGACAGGTAGGTAAATTTGTCTTCTTAAAAATTCGCCGTTCACGACTCCTCAAATTACACGGTTTTATTTATAAAATTTGTAAGCGGATAATGTGCAATATCGAAAGCTGATTTTTGGTAGAAGAAATGTCAAAAGAATAAGCTTTCTGCCGGTGTAAATGATTTTGCTTCTTGCATTGCATTTCTTGGTAAAGCGACGTCTAAAAATATTCAGCAATTTTCGCATGGTGTTCCTAAAACCGGCGTACCGAACGCTTCAAAAAGCAGACAAGTGAAGCCAAGGGCTGATTAAAAGAAAATAGTCTATTTTTTTACCCAAATAGTCCCTGCTCATTTCTTTATACAAGAAGGATTATAATAGAACCAAGTAGCCGCTTTAAATCAAATAATAATTGTAACCTTGTAAGTTGCATCCAGACCCGAGCCTCTCGTCACGCAATCTACCCCGGCTCCTTCGAGCCTGAACATAACAGGCTTACATCATCCTCTAAAAGCCTTCTGGATACTTGTTTTACTTTTATTTGTAAGAAATGAAAGGAACAGGTGAAATATTACTCAACTTCGCATTTTTTTCAAATTCTCGGTATTTTGTGGTTACTTTTGGTGTGACTTACACATACGCCGGTTTTAGGGCCACTACGCCGGTTCTAGGGCCCGCGAAAAGTCCACTATTTTGCGAATTACAAGAAAACTAGTGAATTATAGCAGTTAAAATGTTGAGACGTGTTAGTGAAACGTAAAAACTACATGCAGGGAAAATTTGGGCTCACCAACGTTCTTTTGAGGTAAGATATACTGAATAATGTATTTTTACGCCGGTTTTAGGCACACATACTGTACGCTATTCCATTTTCGTTGTAGCGGCCCACAATTTTCTTTCGAGATATATACTACTATTTACAACGGTTTGTCATGCATGCACCTGTATATATGTTTTTATAATTAAAAATAATTAGGTCGTGTGTATGTTGTTGCATTTTACTGGGTGTTACAGCCCAATAGCTAATCAATTAACACCAATTGTGGTCAAAAGTTTGCAACATTACACATGATTACAGAGACACAGCCTTCGACTGAACTTTCACCTGTTGTGAATAACGATGGCGTTCGCTTGTGAGTCGTGCATGCCTGCTCAAGATACCCGTTTATTCTCAGATAGAAAATCTACACAGAAGACTTGACCAAACCAACGACTTGCTACGTTTTTCTCAATGAAGTCGAGAAAATGAGCTCCATCGACGAGACAAGCTAGCCTGCAAACTCAAGTCTATAGAGGACAGTGTGTTGGAGAGTGTTTATAAACATGGCGGCCGAGCTAGTTCAAGGATGAAAAAGCGAGATAAGTTATCAAAGAGGAAAACGTTCGTTCGTTTGTAAAATGAGGAAGCAACTTCGAATTGTACTCGATGCCCTAGACGATGCTATGGAATATCTTTTACGCGTTAATACCAGGAGTGCAAGGCGTACAATCGGAGAAATACAAGAGCTAAAACACGATATCATTACAAGTCTTAACGAGACTTCTGAGTTGATGCGAACAAGCGACGAAGCTGGAGGAAGCATTGATCTTCGATCACCGGCAAAAAAGAGTCTCGAAGCGATTGTGAATGAGGCAGAATATATAAGACGTACTTCGCATAATCTGTCAGCTGAAATGAAGTCTGAGCTACACGGACTGAAAGCGAATGTGTAGACATGGCAAAGGACTTGGTGGCGCTAAACCGAATCCTGGGAAGAACAAAAACGCGCGTTAGTCGATTTAGTCGAATGAGAAGCTATGTCGCGATATCCTACAGGGGCACTCAACGACTGTTTTCTCCCAAATGCTTTAAAACACTATTTTGTCTGGTGTGCTTTTAAAGATCTATAAAAGACTTCTAAGCTGCGCTATGAAATTTAGTTTTGTATCGCGATTCAAACATTTTTGGACAAATTAAAGGAAAATTAAGATCAGTTGTTGTTGATTGAAATAGAAATTCCCACTATACGCGACGTAATGTACACGAATACTTGAACGCGAAAAGCATTTTATCGTTTCGAAGAAAGTCGGACTTTTTTCGCCGATAAATTGCTTATGGAAACAAAAACAATTCAGAATTATGTCCCACAAAGTTTGCTAAAGTTACCAAACAGCAATTAAATGGGAAAATAATCCAATTTTGCACCGAAAAAGTTGATTTACAATTTAGCGCGCGCGTGCACATCGTGAAAAGCAAGTGAAAACGGTAAACAAACTCTTACAAGAAATAAATGACTTTTTAATACTCACCATACGCTAACTTTTAGATTGAGAAAGTTGTACCGGCGAATAAAGCACTCCATAAATGAGCAAATGACAAGATATAAACGATTGCCGACGAGTTCATCGTAGAAAACTTTTGAATTTTGATTCTTACGTGAGGAACCCAATTCAGTGCCGCCGGTGCCAATCTGTATCTTTCAGAACCTATCACCGGCCCGCATTTGAGACGACATTTAATTCTTCAACATAATATATGGGGGAGTCCCAGTGACGGGGGTTGATCGTGGGAAAGTTAAAGGGACACTGTCCCGGCGTATTTGCTCAAAACTGTTATAAATGCACGAAATGGTCCCTAAATCTATCAAATAAGAACTTAGTAAACTCTAACTAAATGATAAAAAGCAATTTCTTCAAGAAATTCCGTCCATACTGCAACAAAATTTCTGCAAAATTTCAAAGATTTCCGAGCCAAATTTAAACTTTAATTTGAAAAACTGACATCCTGACGTTTTTTTCAAAAAGCCATATTGCAATCTATTTTCCATCCTCGCTGTCGTTTGTCATCCTCACTTCCTAATGGGTTCCTGTCATTTGTCGAGTGCCTATTCTACAGAATCAAACCATTATTGTTCAACTTCTTATGATCTAGATATGTTTCTGAGCTTCCCAAATGCATGTTCGGTCATAGTGACATGATTTCCAAACCGTATCCACAAAGCTTTTTACATGAAAACCGCCCCTAAAAGATACGTCGATCATCCCCGTCACTTTTTAAGCCTGATTTTCACTAGCGACGCAAGCACAAGCGCAAGCAACATACGCAGACGCAGTAACGTGTTGATTTGTTGTAAACAAAAGGCACTGATGATCAACGCGTTACTGCGTCTGCGTATGTTGCTTCCGCGGTGCTTGCGTCGCTAGTGCCAGGCTTAAAGGAGCTACGTCACGGATGGCGCATCTTGAAAAAAATGGCCAATTTTTTTCAAGTTTGCCGTTCGCAATCCGTCTTAATCTTCTCCATCCTCAACCATCCTTGTATCTGTTTGATTTATTATCACTTCTTTGGTGTTTTTCTGCCTTAGTAAACTGTTATTTTGAGGCTTTTCTTCAATTTGAAGGTGATTTTACACTTCGAAAAAATGACTTAAAATGTGGTGACATGTGGGTTTTCAAAACTCTAATTATCTGACAAAACACGGCAAACGTCTGAATTAGAAAAAAGATTCACCAGAGCTTATAATTCTCGTGATAACATTTGCTTACAAAACACCGCTATTACTCAACACGGGAGAGTCAGGCTGAAGAGAAAATATCAAGTTAATTTTATTAGAAACATTGCCTTGATGCCCGACATCTTGCTATATATTGCAAGGAATTAGTATATACAGTCAACTTGACCACTGGTATATGGTGATGGTTGAAAGTGTTTCGCTATATACGTAAACGTTATTTTTCATCCATTTCATACTGGGTGCCCTTGTGTTGTATCAAGTTCACTGTTGTCATGAAAGTATTTCAGTTTAGACTATGTAAAAATAGTCAACAATTTCCACAGCTTAGCTTTACTCTCTGTGCATGCTTGGGCTCGGTTCTTCTTAAAACAAATTTTTTATATAAAAATAACCAAGGCATATTCTTCTTTTAAATCATTGATAGCCTTTATTTTTGGAGCTAGTTCCCTAATAATTAAAGGAAAAGAGCGGAAACACCATATCGTCCTTGACCCTTCTTTTATTTTCCCCTTTTCCTTAATGCCGAGTATTACGGACAACATTTTATTTCAACTTGTCGGGCAAATTTTCTGCGTTGCAAGTTGAAAAGTGTTTTTGTGCGTATTACCCGACTCGTGTTGTAAGTTGCGGCAACAGTTTGCACAAAGTTGAACTCGTGCATGTTTATTTCGTGCAACTGTGTTACCGCAACGTTCAACACGGGTGGTACGGCGCAAAAACACGGGTCCGCGAAGACGATTTGGGGTTTTCTCACTCTTTTTCCTTATTAGAGAACCTCTTAGTGCATGCTATCAGCGATTTAGAAAAAGTATGAATGCGTTATTTTAAACAGTCCATACGCCGCTACAGCGTCGAACACCAAGGCGCAACCAATCTTGAAATAGGCGGCACACTCGAGCACTTGTTGTATAACGTAGCGCATTTCGGGCCGCGTCAGGCATTTTCTCGTCTGATGGCTGTGTGTCGTCTTTGGTTTCCATTCTTTTCACTTTTTCTGTGATTTCTTTGAGAGACGAAAACAGCTTCTCTTGTATTTTTAGCATACTTTCTTCGCTATGTTCATTTCAGCTGCGGCTTTCAGTTGGAATCTCTTCGCATCATCTTGGGCCTGTTTGCACATTACTTCCGCCGCGTCCAGGTCGTTGAAATACTTCCCAGCTCGTTTTCTCGAGTTCGCTGATTTGTCGCTCCATTTTTTCAACGCAGGCTCTCCTTCTCAACCAATTGCACATCGTTTCTGACAGCAGTCATCATGGCAGCTACGTGGTTTTTAACAGCAAGAGAATCCATTCTTTTACTAGTCCTGGTACGAACTGCTTTCTTTTAATCGAAATAATTGCACCAAACAACGTCGCTGGCAGAAAACTTTCTACTTTACATGCGTTGCAACTGACGTAACAGTTGAGTTGTGTGTTTTTTATCGAGAAAGCGCGCGCTACTTTTGAACGAAGATGCACATTAAAGCATACAGTATCTAATTTTTAACGTAGCACCGAATGAAAAGCATTAATGTCATGGGTGTTTTCAGGAATTTGTAGAAATCACGTCTTGTTTTAATAATAAAGGGTAATTTAGTGTGATCAACACCATCGGGTGATCTTGATAGTCCGACCTCCCGT
>MU825468.1:52162-71523 GCA_029204205.1 Desmophyllum pertusum | reverse complement strand
GTTCAAAACTTTTTTCAAATGCCGGGACATATGTTCTCGTTCCTATAAAACATTTTAAAAATAGAAGAACCAATTTGGTGATAATATGTATTTTTGAAGTGGTCTTCACAGGTATTTGAGTTTTTTATCACATCAAAATTGATCTTGAATGCCAACTCCTGCCTTTGGTTTTTGTATATTTGTTGTACAAATGTTGAAGTTTCTTCCATAAAATGGTTGATTGAGTTTGGAAGTTTAGTAGCAGTGTGCTATTTTTTCAATGACAATTATCGCAATGATCATTGCAACTGCTGGATAGTGGTTTCCATTTTGAATGCTACGATCACTGAGATACATGTACATGTAGAACCAAAGTCTACTTTGTATCTGTCAGCAATTGTTGCGATTAATGATTGCAGCAATTGCCTCAATAAAATATTGTACTAGGGAGTAATAGCAGTTATTACAGACGGTCAGCAGTTTGACATGCAAACGAGGCGAAAGGGTCAATGCCGTTTTACATGCAAATGAGGCGAAAGGTTAATCTGGCATTGTATTGGTCCATTAGCCTCATTTGTGGCTTGATCACCAGCCGCTGTTTGGGAAAATGAGCCAGAATGTAGACCGGACTCGAGAGAGCGGCGGAAATCGAGCCTAACTCGTTTGCATACTTTTTAAAAAACAAATTAAGAATATTTGACTGCGGGCTCAACTGTAATAACAGCTATTTCCATACATTATTATCATTATGCAGCCAGAGCCGTCTTCTACAATGTATATGTTGACGTCCGATCTCGTTGTAAAAATCCAATGTAAGCAGGCACATCTGTTGTCGGCTCATAATCCAGACAAATCATCATCATCATCATCATCATCATCATCATCATCGTGATTGCTGAAAAATGTTTTTCTCAGTGATCATAGCAATCTTTCGCTCTCTTGGTTGGTCAACATTCCTGCTGTATATCTGATTGTGTCTTGTAAAATATAATGTATGGTATTGCAAGTTATGCTGGACTTATTTTTTTTTATTTCCTTAGGTTCCACATACCATTGAGTTATTTGCACTTGAAATTTCTTCCAAGACTGGCCGTGCAAAGGTGCGAGAGGAATTTGTGAAAATGCTCATGTTCGGGACATTAGGGTGATTGACATGTTGGTGATCAAGGTTAGTTTTGATTGTTACGTTTGCACCTGACAGTCATGTTACACTGTAGTCTGTAGCTTATGTGACTGTATTTGGCTGTAACAACAGCGACATCTACATTTGAGTCAATCTACTTTCTGTCAGTTTGCTGGTATTTTATTTTCATTTTAGGGGTCGATTACATAAGCCGGGCTGGCCCGGTTTTGTAGAGATCACGGCACATCTGTTAAATGCAACAAAAATCAACTTTGCGATTATATGACAACTGGGCCAGCCTTGTTAGCCGGGATCCCGGTATCGCGATGCTGGGATCCGACTAACCGGGCCATTTCCATGTAATCACGCTCACTGGGCGCAGCCTGGCTTACCAGGCCAGCAAGAGGACAGTGGTTACAAAAATTGATTGGGTACAATAAAAGTCAGCCAAATTGAGCTCGCCCCAGGCTGGCTCGGCTCATGTAATACCTTAAAAGTCATCCCATCAACTGGCCAATCAAAATGCAAGAACTATGAGAGGCAGAGTTGTCAAGCTCCACATTTGCATTCTGACAATAAAAATTATTGAAATCTCCGTCCGCCTCCCACAATTCTTGCAATTTGATTTGCTAGTTTAAATGGAAGCCATAAGAAAGTCGTTATTAAAAGATGTCAAAAGTTGTCGAAAATTATCAAAAACTTTGTTTCGTGGCAATGGTAGGGCGCTCTTTGCTGTAATAATGAAAATGTACAATGTATTTGTAGTACAACACAAGATCTACTTCTTGTTGATTTTTTTGCTTTATAAAGTTCCATTGTCTATTTTGTGGCCACAGGGTAAGATGGAGCTTGAAGAAACACACAAATTGTGGAAGCAGCCAACACATGTCATGCGATACTTCAAAGAAACTGAAAACCAAGGAAAACAGACTTTCTGGCCAAATTCTATGATGGATATGATTAATGATTATGTAGTAATACTGTACTATTTTTCCCTTTCAAAAGGTACAACGATTTTCACCTTAAACTGGAGTGATTCATTTAATTTAGAGTGAATGTTTTTTTTTCTGTCTTTGGTCTGTGGGGATGGTTTTGCTTAATTATGTCACGTTATTGTAAATAAATTATGTTTATCATTATACAAGAATAAAGCTTTTTTCTCTGTTTTGTACTTGAATAGATGGTCAGTTTACTGGTATATTATCTTTGGTATTATTTGAAATAAATTTCATCGGCCATACAACTTTTAGTCTCCTTCTCAGCCGTTATTCGGGTCCGTCACGCAATGCTTCGCCCCCGCTAAGCATTGGGTGATGAACCAAGGCTGCGAAGGAGCAGACACTGTCGGGCCGACCAGCGACGTATTTCCATCTAAGAGGGGTAGGACAAATTATGTGACACCAGTATTTCTGAGAAGTCAGGATGTAGCTTTTCTCTTCAAGCAGCCTGGCATGCCTTTTGTTCTCGCTATTCTTTGCGCTGCTTCTGCGCTGCAGCGTGGAACAGGAACAGTGGAACAGGCTATGTTTCTAGAGGGTACACTAAGATAAAAATGTCAGGGAAGTGTGTAGGATTTTTTGGTTGGCGATTCCACATTTTTTTGTTGAGGGGGGGGGGGGGGGGTGATAAATTTTTGTTGTCATTTTTTGTGTGTGCATTATTTATGTTTTCAGGGTGGCATGGCAGGGGAGTTATATCAGATGGGTATTTTCTTCTTTTGGCGTTGTCGCTTTTAATTTCCTGAGTTACCCAGTAAACTACCAACAACACTAGCACTAATTATTATTAGTAGTAGTAGTATTATGTTCATCTGAAGATGTACTACCACATCCAAATCATTTATTGTCAATGCCCTCTGGCACATAACCATTGGCATAAAACTTCCCCTCCCCACCCCCTCCTCCGAATTCCTGACCCGACCCTGCAGAAAAAAAAATTTGTTTCAGACATCCGACGCCATCTTTGTTTTCTTCTTCATGATTTGCGTGCGGTATTTGGAAAGGTAAGTTTTCTTCGTTTGCTGAAGCGATGCTCATCTCAAGACTTCTTTTTGTTTGTTCTAGACTATGCATTTTAGGTAGAAGTTAACATTTGCCTTTTTCAGTAGCGCTTGTATACACAAATTTCGTACACCTTAGCAACGTGTTAATTTGAACTTTCCTTCGAGCTTTTGTTTTCAAATTACTCCAAGTGAATGCGCTTTTCATAAATTCATCCGCCAAAGGGATTAAAAGGAACTTGTCTAATTGGAACATGAATATTAATGTGGTTGGGCATTGTTCTTTTTATGCATAATTTGGTTGCGAAGCAAGCGAGAAAGTTGATTGTTTTTCAACGCGCCATGTTTCTGAAACATCGGACGGGACTAGTACAAGTTGGTCGAACGATGAGAAATCGATGTTAATTCGTTCGTTGCTGTGTGCGGAAGAAGATCGAGTGAACAACGAGTAAATCAAAAATACCGTGGGTAAGCGATTATAAAATAAGTGGGTTGTTTCTCAATGAACCTTTTATGAGTTGAATTCAAGCTCGTGGTAAAAAGGACTGACATTAACTGAGCTATTTAATTAGTGATCGAATATTTGAACGTGCTAAATGCAAACCTCTTCTTAGACATTTCGATAAGTAAAAACACTCTTATTAGTATGCGGTACATTATTATTTTGTTCATTCTTTTATTGAATGTTATTGTAGAAAAGTGTATGCATGCTCACAATAATTGAATTCGAGGAAACTTGTTTACATTGTTCAGTCTAACTTTTCTCTAATTTTAATAGTAGCCGTCATCTTAGCTATATAAATTTGCTGCGATGTGCTCTCAAGTTCCCACAAAATTGTAGACTACATCGAGCTAGATCTGTAGATACAAATCTATACATTATATACAGTATAGTTGTAACATTTTATTTTATACTGTTTGAGGGGTTATTGTTTGTACTCTTCACAGTCAAGAGTATAGCATCATAAGTTAGTTTACAGTCAACTCTCTCTGAACGGACACCTCTCTAAGTTTTTCAGTCATGTTACTGTATCTAAACTCTCTATAAGCTGGACACCCCTCTAAGACGGACAGTTGGTGCCGGTCCCGATGGTGTCTGTCTTAGAGAGAGTTGACTGTACATCTATTGCTCAGTTTTTTGTTTACCATGCATGGTAGTGGACAAAAGGTTGCTGTGCAGAAATTGTGGCTAAATGTCAGCTTAGAAGGTGTTGATAATATTGCAAGGAGAAACTCTTGAGAATTAAAATAATGCTGAGAATTCAACGGCAAAGGAGATTGCAGGTCTACCCTAGTCCCAGAGGTTTTTCTTAGCTTGTCCTTCTAGAGTGAAAAGCGCCCTAGACGAATCAAAGCACATGTTTTCTCTCTCTGCTTTGCGACTGGCTTTTGTCACTTCACTGCTCAAATTCGTGTTGCTCTTTGATGCGATTTTTCTATGATTAAATTAATGTATATGGGTAGTGCAACTGTCTTAAAATTCAAATATTCACAACCACATAAAAATATAAAATTTAATTTCAGCATTTTATTGGACCCAACCTATGATAGCATGGATGAGACTAAACATTACAATGACCAGCTGACTGAGCCGCGGAGGATCAGGACTGTTGATGAGCTGTCTGTTGGCGACCAGGAGAGTGATTATGATGATGATGACAGACGTGAATTGATCAGTCACTATGCTACTGATAAGTACCTCAGTAAATGGGAACTAGCTGAGGAAGATGAGGAGGAACAGGATGAAAAGTGGGACAATGACCCGTCTAGCAAGGAAAAGTGGGACAATGAACTGCCAAGCAGGGATGATCAAGAGTAAGTCTACATATCGTGTGGCATGGAATTTTCGCGGGATCTAATTTTTCGCGAATTTCGCAGGTTTTCCAATGACCACAAAAATTAGATCCCGAAAAATGAACTCCTGCTAAAAAAAATCCGTGAAAATTTACTCCATTTATTTAGGGTACTCAATTTTAATTAAATTGACTGCAAACAATATCTGCGGTCTCTGGGTAAATTTGATAACTCTAGACAAGACATCTCCTGCTGCAGAACAAACAGTGGATGGCTGCGGTAGTCATGGGAACTGGTCAGTTTATAAAAATGGGTCGTCCAAAGGGACACCATTCTCAAGAGCATCTATGATGCCGCATTGATGCCACCCATTACTGAGTACCGTACGTGAAGGTACCAGACAGGAACTAGCCCGAGATTCACAAAATTTGTTCCCGACGGTAAAGTCTGATAATTTTTATGCAATTTAAGCAAATTTGCGAAAATTTGTTCCCGCAAAACACAGAAAATTGGCAATCTGCGAAATTAAACTCCTGCAAAAATTCATGCCACCGTGACAACGGTATGTACATTGAACTTATCAGGCCTACTGTAAAAATTGATATTGAATAAAAGAGCCTTTCTACATGTATGTATGGGTTGTGACATTTCATTAGTGAAACAATGATCTCAGAGATTGAAGAGACGTTTTACAAATTATCCTGGTCAGGTAGATAACATAAATCAATCTTTCCAGCCTTTTTTTTCTGGACAATAAACCGGTAAACCTGAGAAAATTTAGAACGAGGTTGCTAAAATGTCAGGCTGAAAAATTTCCCTAAAAAAACCCTGAAAACCAAAAAATTGTTAAAAACTTTGACAAAAGGAATGAGACTGGGAGGAGATTGTGGAAATGACCACCAAGCAGAACTGAGAGCAAGTTCAAACTGGCTAAGTTTTCCCTAGTAAAAACACAACAACTAAAAATGATGTTAAGAAGAAGGTCACTTAAGAAAGCGCTTTTTTTCTCACTACCATTAAAAGTAAATATGAAGTTGAATTCCTGACTGTAGTTCGAAGTTCCAATAGCCTCATAACCTCGCAAAATTTGCCTTCAAAGTGTTGAAAAATTAGACTAAGGCGGCCACCATTTTGAAGACTACTCAGCAACCTGGCAGCATAATCCACGTCATTCCGTCCAACCTGAATTGGCGGGAACCGTAAATGGACGGAATGACGTACGATTATGCTGCCAGGTTGCTGAGTAGTCTTCAAATGGTGGCTGCCTTAGTCTAATTTTTCAACACTTTGAAGGCAAATTTTGCGAGGTTATGAGGCTCTTTGGAACTTTAAACTACGGTCAGTAATTCATCTTCATCTTTACTTTTTAACGGTAGTGAGAAAAAAGCACTTTCTGGAGTGACCTTCTCCTTTAAGATTGATGTCCACTATATACTTTGCCATGTTTATTTCTAGGGAAAAACAGACAGGCAACAGTAAAATTGTACGGCATTTAGTGGCAACCCTGGATTGCGATGACATGTCACTTGTGTCGTACAACAGCGTCAGAGACTGTAACCCATCAGCCACCCCAAAGACAGTCCCAGAATCAGAGGACTACCAACTCCTGCCTCAGTCTACTGGTGAAGAATTGAAGGTATGGTACATGAGATCTTGGGCTGGGCTGGCAAATTTATCAGCATCAAGTATATGTTGCCCCCATATCCTTGCCAAAGCTGTAAAGAAACAGCAACAGATAATCAGACAAAATATTGGTAAACACACAAACATGCTGATAAATTTGCCAGCCCAGCCCAAGATCTCATGTACCATACCTTCAATTCTTCACCAGTAGACTGAGGCAGGAGTTGGTAGTCCTCTGATTCTGGGACTGTCTTTGGGGTGGCTGATGGGTTACAGTCTCTGACGCTGTTGTACGACACAAGTGACATGTCATCGCAATCCAGGGTTGCCACTAAATGCCGTACAATTTTACTGTTGCCTGTCTGTTTTTCCCTAGAAATAAACATGGCAAAGTATATAGTGGACATCAATCTTAAAGGAGAAGGTCACTCCAGAAAGTGCTTTTTTTCTCACTACCGTTAAAAAGTAAAGATGAAGATGAATTACTGACCGTAGTTTAAAGTTCCAAAGAGCCTCATAACCTCGCAAAATTTGCCTTCAAAGTGTTGAAAATTAGACTAAGGCAGCCACCATTTTGAAGACTACTCAGCAACCTGGCAGCATAATCGTACGTCATTCCGTCCATTTACGGTTCCCGCCAATTCAGGTTGGACGGAATGACGTGGATTATGCTGCCAGGTTGCTGAGTAGTCTTCAAAATGGTGGCCGCCTTAGTCTAATTTTTCAACACTTTGAAGGCAAATTTTGCGAGGTTATGAGGCTATTTGGAACTTCGAACTACAGTCAGGAATTCAACTTCATATTTACTTTTTAATGGTAGTGAGAAAAAAAAGCGCTTTCTTAAGTGACCTTCTTCTTTAACATCATTTTTAGTTGTTGTTTTTTTACTAGGGAAAACTTAGCCAGTTTGAACTTGCTCTCAGTTCTGCTTGGTGGTCATTTCCACAATCTCCTCCCAGTCTCATTCCTTTTGTCAAAGTTTTTAACAATTTTTTGGTTTTCAGGGTTTTTTTAGGGAAATTTTTTCAGCCTGACATTTTAGCAACCTCGTTCTAAATTTTCTCAGGTTTACCGGTTATTGTCCAGAAAAAAAGGCTGGAAAGATTGATTTATTGTTATCTACCTGACCAGGATAATTTGTAAAACGTCTCTTCAATCTCTGAGATCATTGTTTCACTAATGAAATGTCACAACCCATACATACATGTAGAAAGGCTCTTTTATTCAATATCAATTTTTACAGTAGGCCTGATAAGTTCAATGTACATACCGTTGTCACGGTGGCATGAAATTTTTGCAGGAGTTTAATTTCGCAGATTGCCAATTTTCTGTGTTTTGCGGGAACAAATTTTCGCAAATTTGCTTAAATTGCATAAAAATTATCAGACTTTACCGTCGGGAACAAATTTTTGTGAATCTCGGGCTAGTTCCTGTCTGGTACCTTCACGTACGGTACTCAGTAATGGGTGGCATCAATGCGGCATCATAGATGCTCTTGAGAATGGTGTCCCTTTGGACGACCCATTTTTATAAACTGACCAGTTCCCATGACTACCGCAGCCATCCACTGTTTGTTCTGCAGCAGGAGATGTCTTGTCTAGAGTTATCAAATTTACCCAGAGACCGCAGATATTGTTTGCAGTCAATTTAATTAAAATTGAGTACCCTAAATAAATGGAGTAAATTTTCACGGATTTTTTTTAGCAGGAGTTCATTTTTCGGGATCTAATTTTTGTGGTTCATTGGAAAACCTGCGAAATTCGCGAAAATTAGATCCCGCGAAAATTCCATGCCACACGATATGTAGACTTACTCTTGATCATCCCTGCTTGGCAGTTCATTGTCCCACTTTTCCTTGCTAGACGGGTCATTGTCCCACTTTTCATCCTGTTCCTCCTCATCTTCCTCAGCTAGTTCCCATTTACTGAGGTACTTATCAGTAGCATAGTGACTGATCAATTCACGTCTGTCATCATCATCATAATCACTCTCCTGGTCGCCAACAGACAGCTCATCAACAGTCCTGATCCTCCGCGGCTCAGTCAGCTGGTTCATTGTAATGTTTAGTCTCATCCATGCTATCATAGGTTGGGTCCAATAAAATGCTGAAATTAAATTTTATATTTTTTATGTGGTTGTGAATATTTGAATTTTAAGACAGTTGCACTACCCATATACATTAATTTAATCATAGAAAATCGCATCAAAGAGCAACACGAATTTGAGCAGTGAAGTGACAAAAGCCAGTCGCAAGCAGAGAGAGAAAACATGTGCTTTGATTCGTCTAGGGCGCTTTTTCACTCTAGAAGGACAAGCTAAGAAAACCTCTGGGACTAGGGTAGACCTGCAATCTCCTTTGCCGTTGAATTTCTCAGCATTATTTTAATTCTCAAGAGTTTCTCCTTGCAATATTATCAACACCTTCTAAGCTGACATTTAGCCACAATTTCTGCACAGCAACCTTTTGTCCACTACCATGCATGGTAAACAAAAAACTGAGCAATAGATGTACAGTCAACTCTCTCTAAGACAGACACCATCGGGACCGGCACCAACTGTCCGTCTTAGAGGGGTGTCCAGCTTATAGAGAGTTTAGATACAGTAACATGACTGAAAAACTTAGAGAGGTGTCCGTTCAGAGAGAGTTGACTGTAAACTAACTTATGATGCTATACTCTTGACTGTGAAGAGTACAAAACAATAACCCCTCAAACAGTATAAAATAAAATGTTACAACTATACTGTATATAATGTATAGATTTGTATCTACAGATCTAGCTCGATGTAGTCTACAATTTTGTGGGAACTTGAGAGCACATCGCAGCAAATTTATATAGCTAAGATGACGGCTACTATTAAAATTAGAGAAAAGTTAGACTGAACAATGTAAACAAGTTTCCTCGAATTCAATTATTGTGAGCATGCATACACTTTTCTACAATAACATTCAATAAAAGAATGAACAAAATAATAATGTACCGCATACTAATAAGAGTGTTTTTTACTTATCGAAATGTCTAAGAAGAGGTTTGCATTTAGCACGTTCAAATATTCGATTCACTAATTAAATAGCTCAGTTAATGTCAGTCCTTTTTACCACGAGCTTGAATTCAACTCATAAAAGGTTCATTGAGAAACAACCCACTTATTTTATAATCGCTTACCCACGGTATTTTTGATTTACTCGTTGTTCACTCGATCTTCTTCCGCACACAGCAACGAACGAATTAACATCGATTTCTCATCGTTCGACCAACTTGTACTAGTCCCGTCCGATGTTTTCAGAACATGGCGCGTTGAAAAACAATCAACTTTCTCGCTTGCTTCGCAACCAAATTATGCATAAAAAGAACAATGCCCAACCACATTAATATTCATGTTCCAATTAGACAAGTTCCTTTTAATCCCTTTGGCGGATGAATTTATGAAAAGCGCATTCACTTGGAGTAATTTGAAAACAAAAGCTCGAAGGAAAGTTCAAATTAACACGTTGCTAAGGTGTACGAAATTTGTGTATACAAGCGCTACTGAAAAAGGCAAATGTTAACTTCTACCTAAAATGCATAGTCTAGAACAAACAAAAAGAAGTCTTGAGATGAGCATCGCTTCAGCAAACGAAGAAACTTACCTTTCCAAATACCGCACGCAAATCATGAAGAAGAAAACAAAGATGGCGTCGGATGTCTGAAACAAATTTTTTTTTCTGCAGGGTCGGGTCAGGAATTCGGAGGAGGGGGTGGGGAGGGGAAGTTTTATGCCAATGGTTATGTGCCAGAGGGCATTGACAATAAATTATTTGGATGTGGTAGTACATCTTCAGATGAACATAATACTACTACTACTAATAATAATTAGTGCTAGTGTTGTTGGTAGTTTACTGGGTAACTCAAGGAAATTAAAAAGCGACAACGCCAAAAAGAAGAAAATACCCATCTGATATAACTCCCCTGCCATGCCCACCCTGAAAACATAAATAATGCACACACAAAAAATGACAACAAAAATTTATCACCCCCCCCCCCCCCCTCAACAAAAAAATGTGGAATCGCCAACCAAAAATCCTACACACTTCCCTGACATTTTTATCTTAGTGTACCCTCTAGAACATAGCCTGTTCCACTGTTCCTGTTCCACGCTGCAGCGCAGAAGCAGCGCAAAGAATAGCGAGAACAAAAGGCATGCCAGGCTGCTTGAAGAAGAAAAGCTACATCCTGACTTTCTCAGAAATACTGGTGTCACATAATTTGTCCTACCCCTCTTAAGATGGAAATACGTCGCTGGTCGGCCCGACAGTGTCTGCTCCTTCGCAGCCTTGGTTCATCACCCAATGCTTAGCGGGGGCGAAGCATTGCGTGACGACCCGAATAACGGCTGAGAAGGAGACTAAAAGTTGTATGGCCGATGAAATTTATTTCAAATAATACCAAAGATAATATACCAGTAAACTGACCATCTATTCAAGTACAAAACAGAGAAAAAAGCTTTATTCTTGTATAATGATAAACATAATTTATTTACAATAACGTGACATAATTAAGCAAAACCATCCCCACAGACCAAAGACAGAAAAAAAAACATTCACTCTAAATTAAAATGAATCACTCCAGTTTAAGGTGAAAATCGTTGTACCTTTTGAAAGGGAAAAATAGTACAGTATTACTACATAATCATTAATCATATCCATCATAGAATTTGGCCAGAAAGTCTGTTTTCCTTGGTTTTCAGTTTCTTTGAAGTATCGCATGACATGTGTTGGCTGCTTCCACAATTTGTGTGTTTCTTCAAGCTCCATCTTACCCTGTGGCCACAAAATAGACAATGGAACTTTATAAAGCAAAAAAATCAACAAGAAGTAGATCTTGTGTTGTACTACAAATACATTGTACATTTTCATATTACAGCAAAGAGCGCCCTACCATTGCCACGAAACAAAGTTTTTGATTAATTTTCGACAACTTTTGACATCTTTTAATAACGACTTTCTTATGGCTTCCATTTAAACTAGCAAATCAAATTGCAAGAATTGTGGGAGGCGGACGGAGATTTCAATAATTTTTATTGTCAGAATGCAAATGTGGAGCTTGACAACTCTGCCTCTCATAGTTCTTGCATTTTGATTGGCCAGTTGATGGGATGACTTTTAAGGTATTACATGAGCCGAGCCAGCCTGGGGCGAGCTCAATTTTGGCTTGACTTTTATTGTACCCAATCAATTTTTTGTAACCACTGTCCTCTTGCTGGCCTGGTAAGCCAGGCTGGCCCAGTGAGCGTGATTACATGGAAATGGCCCGGTTAGTCGGGATCCCAGCATCGCGATACCGGGATCCCGGCTAACAAGGCTGGCCCAGTTGTCATATAATCGCAAAGTTGATTTTTGTTGCATTTAACAGATGTGCCGTGATCTCTACAAAACCGGGCCAGCCCGGCTTATGTAATCGACCCCTAAAATGAAAATAAAATACCAGCAAACTGACAGAAAGTAGATTGACTCAAATGTAGATGTCGCTGTTGTTACAGCCAAATACAGTCACATAAGCTACAGACTACAGTGTAACATGACTGTCAGGTGCAAACGTAACAATCAAACTAACCTTGATCACCAACATGTCAATCACCCTAATGTCCCGAACATGAGCATTTTTCACAAATTCCTCTCGCACCTTTGCACGGCCAGTCTTGGAAGAAATTTCAAGTGCAAATAACTCAATGGTATGTGGAACCTAAGGAAATAAAAAAAAATAAGTCCAGCATAACTTGCAATACCATACATTATATTTTACAAGACACAATCAGATATACAGCAGGAATGTTGACCAACCAAGAGAGCGAAAGATTGCTATGATCACTGAGAAAAACATTTTCAGCAATCACGATGATGATGATGATGATGATGATGATGATGATGATTTGTCTGGATTATGAGCCGACAACAGATGTGCCTGCTTACATTGGATTTTTACAACGAGATCGGACGTCAACATATACATTGTAGAAGACGGCTCTGGCTGCATAATGATAATAATGTATGGAAATAGCTGTTATTACAGTTGAGCCCGCAGTCAAATATTCTTAATTTGTTTTTTAAAAAGTATGCAAACGAGTTAGGCTCGATTTCCGCCGCTCTCTCGAGTCCGGTCTACATTCTGGCTCATTTTCCCAAACAGCGGCTGGTGATCAAGCCAACAAATGAGGCTAATGGACCAATACAATGCCAGATTAACCCTTTCGCCTCATTTGCATGTAAAACGGCATTGACCCTTTCGCCTCGTTTGCATGTCAAACTGCTGACCGTCTGTAATAACTGCTATTACTCCCTAGTACAATATTTTATTGAGGCAATTGCTGCAATCATTAATCGCAACAATTGCTGACAGATACAAAGTAGACTTTGGTTCTACATGTACATGTATCTCAGTGATCGTAGCATTCAAAATGGAAACCACTATCCAGCAGTTGCAATGATCATTGCGATAATTGTCATTGAAAAAATAGCACACTGTACTAAACTTCCAAACTCAATCAACCATTTTATGGAAGAAACTTCAACATTTGTACAACAAATATACAAAAACCAAAGGCAGGAGTTGGCATTCAAGATCAATTTTGATGTGATAAAAAACTCAAATACCTGTGAAGACCACTTCAAAAATACATATTATCACCAAATTGGTTCTTCTATTTTTAAAATGTTTTATAGGAACGAGAACATATGTCCCGGCATTTGAAAAAAGTTTTGGAACCAAAGAAATGAAGATTTTATCCGCCAGCGGATATCACTTATAATTATGACCGTGCTGTTAAGGATTTGCACTCGATTTTGAATTGAAAATAACATTGATCGTTCAAAATCTACAAACCACTGTATGAACTGCCTTTTTAATCTATCCATTTCGTAAATATTTATCTGTAAGCTAAGGACTTGGTGATCTAAGGACACCAACTTCTATCATGCATAATGTTTCAAGGCATTTATGCTATAAACAAAGTGCTGGAGGGAAATTATATAACACATTAGTACCTCTCTCCACCAGGCTCGATAGAGGTTCAATACTCTTCGTCTGGCTTCAACGTGGCTTGTTGAAAGAAGCGGTTTGAACACCGTTTTCCCCGCTGTCCTGAGCAACTTGTTTGGCCGCCATCTTGAAAGCAGTGCACTAAAGGATCACGGGAAATATAATTTCGCATCGTTTCCCAGTTTTTCTCGTCTTTTCGCAGGTCCTCATGAAGATTTTGGGATGCAAGGGTGATTACCAAACTTTAGAGATCGACTGGAGTTCGTTAGTCTCTGAAATCTGGTGTGTACGCTTTCCTGTTCATGATCTTATTTTATTCCCCACAATACAACAGCAACAAGTCACTGTGTCAACATGGCGTTTCTTTCTTTTCTTATTTGGTCGCGGAAGACTAGTCCCACGAAGAGTTTCACACACAATTCGAGGAGGAGACAAGCCCCTTGGACTACTAGGTAGTACCTTCCGGATCAGTAGCCCGAAGTCGCGGGACCAAAATTGCGTCTAGATTTTCTGACGAAAATCCGGATAGTTCACACGAAGGCACTACCGAAAATGACAACCTCTGCAGTATTTTTCCACATAAAAACCTCTACAGAAAATAACTTTTCCATGAACGACCAGTAAATAATAAATAAATAAAAACCTTATTAAAAGTGTCTATGTTTTTAGCTTAGACAATCGATAGACCAGGGTAATAAACTGTCCCCTGTCATCTGCGGCTGGCAGCTTTGCGCTCGCCGCTGGAACCATTTTGAACACAAAATAAGACTGACTGGCTGCTCGCATGATCGCAGCTGTTGCTCAGGTATGAAAAATGTACTCTTGACACAGTTACTCGTTTAAACACTTCCTTGAATATTCAAGTGATAACTAGTATTTTTTCCTGGGTGCGCAAAGACACTTGGGGAATAATTATTGGACCAGTCAGTGCACCGACCGAATTGACATGGAGATTTTCTAGCTTCAAAACAAGACTCGGCAAACGGCTGTAAAGGATGCAGAATAAACTCAGTTGAATATATTATTTTTCTGGCTTCTTTGGAACATTGGCAAGCACAACTCGGGGCACATTACGAGTATCATCTTCACTTCATGCTCAGTTGAAAGAATTAATTGCACAGTATTTTTTTATTGTTCCTCTTTAATGTTACATTTACCGCCTTAAAAATAACTAAGTTTTATATATTTACAGTATAGAGAACAAAATTTGCCAACTCAAATTACACGCGTACAAAGACTTCCTAACATTTTCGAACGGTCTCCCGAGAATGCCTAAGATCACCCGATGCCTTGATCGCACTAATTATTCCCGTTCGGTGGTTATAGGGTCGTTATAATTGTAAAAATAAACCTGGTTTATTGCACAAAATTAAGGATTACAGTCAACTCACTCTTAACGGACACCTCTGTAAGACGGACACCTATAGCTCCATAAGACGGATACCTGGGTTGGTCCCCGGGGGTGAACTTCGATATAAAAGTGGCGGGGGTGCTCGTCGTACCTTTTAGGGGTTTAAAATTCATTGATTTGGTACCGCTTAGGGGTGTAAAATCTAAATTGACCACCCTTAGAGTTAACGCGGTAACCTTTTTAGGGTTGCTGAGCCGGAAAAAATATGACACTATAAAAGAATGTTATATTGTCAGTTAATGTTGTTGTTTTAGAATTGGTACCTCTTAGGGGTGAAAATGAATTGGGGTCACGCCCACAAAAAAAATTTTTTTTTTAGGTACCTTTTAGGGGTTCTTTTCAAAATTTCCGACGAGCACCCCCGACCCCTTTTATATGGGAGTCCCCCCCCCCCCCCCCGGAGTGGTCCATGCGCGCTCCTCGAGCCGCATATTTCAGAAAACACCTGTGATATATATATTATCTTATTCCAAGGGATGAGAGCCGTACTGGGAGAATATATGCCCTATAGTCTTGAAAGTACGGATCAAGCGCAACGCGTTCCATACAAATACCGAAAAGACCGAGGGTCGATATCATCCCAGTACGGTCCCGAGAAAGCTTTGTTAATAAAATAATTATTACTCGGCTTGTGATTAAAAAGAGCTGTTGAAATTAAGTCATAACAATGTAAGAAACTTTACCCGGTCCAAAATATATTGATCGGCAATAAAGCATTCGGATTGGCTGATTTTAGTTTTTGGCCCCCTCAACTACTGTCTTAGTCGTTGTACCGTGGAATACTGCTGCGATTACTCAGTACATATAATAGTTTTCCAAAGGTAGAAAAACACCATAAATATAATATTAATCCTAAAAAGTAACAAGGATGTTTAACTTTTTGGGGAAGATTGAGACGGATTACGAATAAAGAACTTGACCATTTGAGATTGATTTTTCAAGTTTGATCCATCCGTGACGCAGTGCCTTGATCCTTTTGCTATATAGGCGTGTGCGGCGCCAAAGGTATGGTTTTTTGAGCCGTTTTGGTCTAAAATAGGGTATTTATTTTTGGGTCAGGTCCAAAATAGGGTATTGGAAAATAACATATCTTGGTCTGAAATAGGGTAAGGGTTTCAAGAAGGCAGGCCGCACACCCTTACTAAAATTTGAGGGAATCCCCCCCCCCCACCGCGGCTTTTCACGCGATCCTTTCTACACTTTGTGAATGCAAGACCTTCGATTTGTCAAAGCCATGGAGTTACTTTTGGGAAACGTTCTTGTCCACAAGCTTTGGAACAGGACGAACTTTAATCCCGTACGTGCAGCTTCCACCAACGAAGGGAAAGATACGCCTGAGATAATGACAAATACCTGAGCGATATTCAGCCAAGATTGTGCGTAAACAACCGGGTTAGTTGAGCTGTGAAATGTACAGTAAAATTTCACTGAAAATCAACGCATCGCTGAAGTACTCGAAATCTCCTCCGTTGCTAAAGTCCAACCAAAGCCACAACACTTGTTTAGGAAGCATGAAAATCGCAAAAAGGTATCACTATAGTGAGTAGATTCTTGTTGATTTTGCGTTATTTGCGTTTCTTCGAAGCACTGCGGCCGTGCGCTTACCGGTATCGGAAATTTTAAACTTGGCGCGACGCTTCAAGAAAATTCCAATTCGTGCATAAGCGATGGTAATTATGAAGAGAGGAAAGGCGTACTGAAATACAACCACAGTGACTGTGTACGCTTGTCGCATGGCAAAGCAAGGCCAATCTTCTGCGCAACGCGTCCTTTGTGGTACGCGACCACTGTCAGAGGTGAAACACACGCGAGCCCAGCGAGCCACGTAAACACAAGGATACAAAGCACTCTCGACACCGCGAGCCTCGGAGACAGCGGTTTCACGATGGTGCGCCAGCGCTCAAATGCCATGCAGGGTCAGCGTGAATACGCGTGCAAATAGACACATCGTCATTAGGGGCCAGACCCCTTGCAGAGCAAGTCACCGAGAGGAAATTCTCGGAATTTCAAGTAGAAATCCACGGAGATGCTAAATGTGAGCATGCAGAGATAGCTATATCGCCAGGTTTAGAATGAAATAGTCGTTGATTTTTCGGTGCTTTTTCTTTGTTTCGGATCACGAGTATTACAAGGATGTTACCAATGGAACCGAAGAGTAAAATGAGAGGGTATATCGCCAGCTTAATATAGTCAATAGTGTCAAATGACAGATCATTGTTCGCTTCTTTTGTGTTATTCGCCATTTCTGTCTCCTGGAAGGTCAGTACAGTTTGTTTTCAACAGCCGATCTTGTGGAGGCTGAAAAACAAATCCCAAAACCTTTGAGTAAACTGAATCTTTAAACATGCTAAAGTGGGAATGAAAAATGTCGCGTATCTTCTTGACTAACTAGGATAGCAAAATGTAGGAGAGAGAGGCGTGTTTTAAAGAATCATTACAAAGAATCATTACATTAGAGGTTATCAACCCCATCGGGGGCGGGGGGAGGGGGGGGGGGGTTACTCCGGATTTAAGGTGACGAGGAGGTGCGAATGGAGACAAAAATTAAAACCTAAAAAAATCCCTAGGGCTTGAAGCGAACGGCCCCAAAAAATCCCCTGAAACCAAAATTAAACCCCAAAAAATCCCATGCTGAATTTTTTTAACCTTTACACATTTATAGGCTCGATTTCCGCCGCTATCTCGAGTCCGGTCTTGTTCCTCCCCGAGAAGAACGGCTGGACGCGTGAGCGAACAGCCGTGTCTGTGACGTAATCAAAAAAAGTAATTTATGTAACGCTACTCCGGCTCGTGACATTCATTTATTTTCTATTATCTATTATATTTTCGAAAGAAAAGGATCTGATCAGAAATATTCCGCGAAGGATGTTGATTTCTCGCCTTTATTGTGAAGCTATATGACTGAAAACCCGGGATGAAAAATATTACAAGATGTAACATGACTAGTGCGTGACAAGAAACAATCAGTTTTGATGCAATTTCGCAGAGACGTCGCGTTCTGGCACCACACGATTTTACATCAAATCTAGATAAAATTCATCACACAAGTTTACCGACTGTTTTATGAATTGTATAGTACATGTAGAATGTCCAAATGGATCTCATTAGTTGCCTTGTGCGGTTGTAGGGTCTTCGCTCCCCGGCTTTATAGCGCGAACTTTCCGTGATGTATTTCATTGGTGCGGATGAAAAATCCATCCTGTCGGTTGAATTACAAAGACATAATGCCCATTAATTGACATTAACGATTCCTATTGCATATATCTTCGAGAGTTTCAAGGCTAAATGTCTCTTGAAGCCGATCGAACGCCGGCCCAAACAACTGCTTTGCATCGTGAAAGATAATTTATGCCTGCTCGATTCGTGCAGGCACGTTTCTCATTGTGGAAATTAACAATGCCAAGCTCACGACTCCATCCGTGCCTTCGGGGGATGAGCGTGGGCTCATTTTCCCGAACAGCGGCTGGTAATCGAGCCTACACATTTATTGCTTTACTACAAGTATGAGTGTACTACATATCCGTAGCACTAAATATGGTAACAATTTTTTACTGTGAATCTTTTGACCCCCAAAAAATCCCCTTCTAAATCAAACTACCCAAAAAATACAAAATTGTTCTTACCCAAAAAATCCCGAAATCGTGAGTTCAGACCCCAAAAAAGCCTTTGCACCTCCCCGTAACTTTAAATCCAGAAAAACTATTTAGTCTGAATGCATCTACGCTGAAACGTTAGAAAACCTATATAAAAATCAATGTGGTAACTTATAGAATGATGATGAATTGAAAATGAGTGACTGCTCCATGAAGGTCTGACATTTTTATCAGGGGCACAGTGGCAGACCTTGGTAGAGAGTTCATTAATTTTCGACCAGAATCAAACTCGAGGAATGACGCAAAATTAAAAAAGCAAATTAAATGGAAAAACGAGGGACTGCTTGTAGTCTAAATTCTGCATGACTTCTCGTTGAAAACAAGAGAGGATAAAAATGAAAATCTTTCCGAGACTGTAAATTCGTTTCTTATGTCACCACAGCTGTCTATTAGCAGTACGTACGTGATCATTTTTTTATTTTATTTTGTGCAGCAGAAACTATAGTCAGTGCTAATGGAAACGAAATTATTATTTTGATAAATTAATGTACAGATTGTATTTTCTTAATAATCATTTTTAATTATTATTTTTTTTTATTTTCTTAATAATCTATTGGCAAACCATGCAATTTCCCGTCAAATGATTCGCAATGGTGAGAATTGCGGAATATAGTTAATTTCTTCATCTTTCAGAATTTGACGTTTGCATGACCATCTGTGTAAATGGACTAAGCAACCAACTTGGGTAACACCAAAATTCTCAGAGCTATAACATTATCATAAATATTAATTATGACAACCAGTAAGATAAATATATCGATAAATA
>MU825468.1:0-51662 GCA_029204205.1 Desmophyllum pertusum | reverse complement strand
CTCTCTCTCCCTCGGTTCATGCGCAAAAGAGAAGGGCTCTACAGGGGTCTGAGATTGCGCCATTCTTGGCATTTGGATGTGAGAGCGCATGCGCGTTGTCGGTGAAGGCGACATAAGCCATGCATCTCTGGATACGGCCCTGGCGCAGAGTTTCCCAGAGCTTCGCGGCGCTTGCGTATGTCAAGAATAAGACAGCGAAGGTCTGGTGGTCGAGAATGAATACCAGGCACCACAACCATTGGCATAGAAACTTCCCCTCCCCACCCCACTTCCGAATTCCTGACCCGGACCCTGCAGAATAAAAAAATTTGTTTCAGACATCCCGACGCCATCTTTGTTTTCTTCTTGGTGATTTGCAGTGGCGGTATTTGGAAAGGTAAGTTTCTTCGTTTGTTGTGAAGCGATGCCTATCTCAAGACTTCTTTTTTGTTTGTTCTAGGACTATGCATTTTACGGTAGAAGTTAAACATTTGCCTTTTTCAGTAGCGCTCGTATCACAAAATTGCCGTTACACCTTAGCAACGTGGTAATTTGAAACGTTCCGGCGAGCGTGTGGGTGTTCAAATTACTCACAAGCTGGAAGTGAGATGTTCATAAATTCATCCGCCAAAGGGATTAAAAGGCCACTTGTCTAATTGGAACATGAATATTAATGCGGTTGGGCATTGTCTCTTTTTATTCTTAATTATGTTTTTTTGGTTGCGAAGCGAGCGAGAAAGTTGATTGTTTTTCAACGCGACATGTTTCTGGAAAAACATGCCGGTCGGACGTCGGGATCTATAGTACAAGTTGGACATCGAACGATGTGAACTCGATGTTAATTCGTGCCGTTGCTGTGTGCGGAAGAATGAGCGAGTGAACAACGAGTAAATCAAAAATACCGTGGGTAAGCGATTATAAAATAAGTGGGTTGTTTCTCAATTAACCTTTTATGAGTTGAATTCAAGCTCGTGGTAAAATGTTTCGACTGACATTAACTTAGTGAATCGAAACAGTATATTTGAACGTGCTAAATGCAAACCACTTCTTAGACATACACTTTTATTAGTATGCGGTACATTATTATATTTTGTTCATTCTTTTATTGAATGTTATTGTAGAAAAGTGTATGCATGCTCACAATAATTGAATTCGAGGAAACTTGTTTACATTTAATTAATTTATTGTGGAGTCTAACTTTCTCGAATTTTAATAGTAGCCAGTCATCTTAGCTATAGTAAGCTTAATTTGCTGCGATGTGCTCTCAAGTTCCCACAAAATTGTAGACTTCATCGAGCTAGATACCAAATCTATACATTATATACAGTATAGTTGTAACATTTTATTTTATACTGTTTGAGGAGTTCTTGTTTTGTACTCTTGACAGTCAAGAGTATAGTTACCATAAGATAGTTTACATCTATTGCCTCAGTTTTTTTGTTTACCATGCATCAGGCTTTTAGCCAGAATTTGAAAAGTGGGCGTCCTGGAGGCATGTCCCCCCATAAATTTGGTAAAGCTTTAGTGCATTTTGCATCATTTCTCCCAGAATTGGGCGTGCACAGAGACACAGCTGGACACCCTGCAGGCTAAAAGCTTGCGGCATGCATGGTTGCTGTGCAGAAATTGAGGCTAAATGTCAGCTTAAATGGTGTTGATAAAATGCCAAGGAGAAACTCTTGAGAATTAAAATAATGCTGAGAAATACAACAGCAAAGGAGATTACAGGAGGCAGGTACAAAAGTCCACTCGGATCGGTCCGGACCGCGATCGGATCAGATCAACTCGGATCACCAGTCCGGGCCAGATCAACTCAGATCGACTCGGACTAGACTAAAAATGAAAACAATCTATTCGGACTGGACTAAAATGAAATTCATAACATGTTAGACATAGAAAAAAGATACCTCTCTTCATTTAAAGGTGTTAGCCACCTAAACGTTCACCCAGATAACCGTCAGATCGCCGTCAGATCGTGGCAATCCCGGGCGGCAAGGCAATCAAGCAGCCATTTTGTTTTTTAGTGCCAGGTCCTCCCGGGATGACGTCACCAGAAGAAGCCTGGGAAACTGTACTAGGCAAGATTCACGATTATTTCTGCCCTGAAGTGGGGGTATAATTCCCATTTCCCAGCCTAAATTGTTTGCCCCAAATGTCCAGTCTCCCAGCCTCATAGTCTTGTCCAAATCCATTCCCAGCAGGCAAAAATTTCGATGCTCAAACTCCCCGAAGACTCGCAATTTAAACGGCGAGACTGCACTACAACAGGTGGTAACTTCTCAAGAAACACTTTTTAGTCCACTTTCCATCTTGCAGAAAAGAGTGCCTTGTCGCTAGCCCCAGGGGAAGCACATAAATACAGTAGAACCACGCTCGCTTAACTCGAGACTCGGTTAACTCGCAACTCCCCGCGCTATCTCGAAACTCAAACCCATTCCCTTTGTGAAATCGTGAAATCTTGACATAGTTACAGTTTCCCAGGCTATCTTCTGGTGACCGTCCATCCCGGGAGGCAACCTGGCACTAAACACAAAATGGCGGCTTGATTGCCTTGCCGCCCGGGATTGCCCGCGATCTGACGGTGATCTGGGTGAACGTTTAGGTGGCTAACACCTTTAAATTAAGAGAGGTATCTTTTTTCTATGTCTAACATGTTACGAATTTCATTTTAGTCCATCCGAGTAGATTGTTTCATTAGTAGTCTAGTCCGAGTCGATCCGAGTTGATCTGACCTGGACTGGCGATCTGAGTTGATCCGGTCCGATCCGGTCCAGTCCGATCCAACTGATCCGGTCCGACTTTTGTACCTGCCTGATTACAGGTCTACCCTAGTCCCAGAGGTTTTCTTAGCTCGTCCTTCTAGAGTGAAAAAGCGCCCTCGACGAATCAAAGCACATGTTTTCTCTCTCTTTGCTTTTGCGACTCGCTTTTGTCACTGCTCAAATTCGTGTTGCTCTTTAATGTGATTTTCTATGATTAAATTAATGTATATGGGTACTGCAACTGTCTTAAAATTCAAATATTCACAACCACATAAAAAATATCAAATTTAATTTCAGCATTTTATTGGACCCAACCTATGATAGCATGGATGAGGCTAAACATTACAATGAACCAGCTGACTGAGCCGCGGAGGATCAGGACTGTTGATGAGCTGCTGTTGGAGACCAGGAGAGTGATTATGATGATGATGACAGACGTGAATTGATCAGTCACTATGCTACTGATAAGTACCTCAGTAAATGGGAACTAGCTGAGGAGGATGAGGAGGAACAGGATGAAAAGTGGGACAATGACCCGTCTAGCAAGGAAAAGTGGGACAATGAAACTGCCGAGCAGGATGATCAAGAGTAAGTCTACATATCGTGTGGCGTGGAATTTTCGCGGGATCTAATTCGCGAATTTCGCAGGTTTTCCAATGATCCCAAAATTAGATCCCGAAAAATGAACTCCTGCTAACAAAAAATCCGTGAAAATTTACTCCATTTATTTAGGGTACTCAATTTAATTAAATTGACTGCAAACAATATCTGCGGTCTCTGGGTAAATTTGATAACAATTCTAGACAAGACATCTCCTGCCGCAGAACAAACAGTGGATGGCCTGCGGGAGTCATGGGAACTGTTCAGTTTATAAAAAATGGGTCGTCCAAAGGGACACCATTCTCAAGGGCATTATGATGCCGCATTGATACCACCCATTAATTACCGAGTACCGTACGTGAAGGTACCGGACAGGAAACTAGCCCGAGATTCACGAAAATTTGTTCCAACGGTAAAATCTGATAATTTTTATGCAATTT
This sequence comes from Desmophyllum pertusum, assembly GCA_029204205.1. Lineage (NCBI taxonomy): Eukaryota > Metazoa > Cnidaria > Anthozoa > Scleractinia > Caryophylliidae > Desmophyllum > Desmophyllum pertusum. The sequence continues at coordinate 47,881 of MU825468.1, read as the reverse complement.
TATGTAAATTGAAAATCTGTCCCGCAAAACACAAAAAATTGGCAATCTGCGAAATTAAACTCCTGCGAAAATTTCATGCCACCATGACGACGGTATGTACATTGAACTTATCAGGCCTACTGTAAAAATTGATATTGAATAAAAGAGCCTTTCTACATGTACATGTATGTATGGGTTGCGACATTTCATTAGTGAAACAATGATCTCAGAGATTGAAGAGACGTTTACAAATTATCCTGGTCAGGTAGATAACAATAAATCAATCTTTCCAGCCTTTTTTTTCTGGACAATAAACTGGTAAACCTTGAGAAAATTTAGAATGAGGTTGCTAAAATGTCAGGCTGAAAAAATTTCCCTAAAAAAACCCCTGAAAACCATAAAATCGTTCAAAACTTTGACAAAAAGGAATGAGGACTGGGAGGAGATTGTGGAAATGACCACCAAGCAGAACTGGGAGCAATTTCAAACTGGCTTTTCCCTAGTAAAAAAACAACAAACTAAAAATGATGTTAAAGGAGAAGGTCACTCAAGAAAGCGCTTTTTTTTCTCTTACTACCATTAAAAAGTAAATATGAAGTTGAATTACTGACCGTAGTTCGAAGTTCCAAAGAGCCTCATAACCTCGCAAATTTGCCTTCAAAGTGTCGAAAAATTAGACTAAGGCGGCCACCATTTTGAAGACTACTCAGCAACCTGGCAGCATAATCGTGCACGTCATTCCGTCCAACCTGAATTGGCGGGAAGCGTAAATGGACGGAATGACGTACGATTATGCTGCCAGGTTGCTGAGTAGTCTTCAAAATGGTGGCTGCCTTAGTCTAATTTGTCAACACGTTTGAAGGCAAATTTTTGCGAGGTTATGAGGCTCTTTGGAACTTTAAAACTACGGTCAGTAATTCATCTTCATCTTTACTTTTTAACGGTAGTGAGAAAAAAGCACTTTCTGGAGTGACCTTCTCCTTTAAGATTGATGTCCACTATATACTTTGCCATGTTTATTTCTAGGGAAAAAACAGACAGGCAACAGTAAATTGTACGGCATTTAGTGGCAACCCTGGATTGCGATGACATGTCACTTGTGTCGTACAACAGCGTCAGAGACTGTAACCCATCAGCCACCCCAAAGACAGTCCCAGAATCAGAGGACTACCAACTCCTGCCTCAGTCTACTGGTGAAGAATTGAAGGTATGGTACATGAGATCTTGGGCTGGGCTGGCAAATTTATCAGCATGTTTGTGTGTTTACCAATATTTTGTCTGATTATCTGTTGCTGTTTCTTTACAGCTTTGGCAAGGATATGGGGGCAACATATACTTTGATGCTGTCAGATGTCAGCAAAATGCAAATCAACAGTACAAAGTCAGGAAAGATGAGAAAAGAGGGTATCACAAAGAGATGGAAATCAAAGTCTTGCACTCCTTTGAACAGGCGAGATGAGCGCCAGTCTCACCTGGCTGGTGTACCCAGCTCACCCAAGGAAATGCCGCAAGCTTCGATTCACAGTCTGGGAAGTCTACGGATGAAGTCATGCAAGGGGAAAAAATGCAAGACAGACACATACAGTGAGTCGGCTAGATATATGCCAGGAAGGATTTGTAAGGGATTTTAGTGAAAAATTAGTAACAGCGACATTTCAGCGGCTTCAGGAGAATGGTGGCTACAGAATCACAAAAGAACCGTTAGCGGTATCCGGAGGGCAAGTTGGTGATTCATTGTTTGATCCCATCGACAAAGTACGGCAGTTTAACACTCAGTGCAAGGGCAAAGACATTGCGTTGAGTTTAGAAAATGGATTTCCTGCCCTGCTAACAGACAGCTCTTTCTTTTCGCATGGTGACCGCAGAAGCTCAGCTGTTGTCGCTGATGACAGCGAGCCTTTTATTAAGCTTCCTGTTCTTGGAAAAAGTGAAGCGAAACATAGGAGAAGCAAGGCTGAGAATGGAAGTTCAGGTGAAAATAGTAAGCAAGTGAGTGAGCCAAGACCGGTGTTCATAATTCCATTTGGTGCATTTGATGACCCTGTGGATATTGAATCTGACTTGAAACGAAAAGCGGACAAGAAAGAGAAACCGTCAGCTAACAACCCTGGAGATGGAATCAAAACATCACCTATGAAAGAGACTATTAAGCCATCGGAAGAGCTTGAAGTCAACTCTACTGTAACAGATCCGCATCGCGTAGAAAATGATACAGGTAATGAAAAACACAGTGATGAACATTCAGTAAAGCATCCAGCAACGACATCAGGTGTACATGTAATGGGTCATGAAAAGTCCCCAGTTAGCTCAGGTCGCTGAGACAAAGCATGCCAGACTTCCATTTAAAGAGAGAAATCAGTAACCTTTCTCTGAGTAATTACCTGAGGGCTGTGCCAACACACGGATCAAAGGAACAGAACAGTTTGATCTCTCCCAGATCAGTGATGGTACCAAAGATGAGTTACACCAAAAGATCACGGGCCCTACCGACGTTTTACATGGTGAACAACTCTCTACATCAGGTGCATCAGTCGGGGTTCAACCCTCACAAAGGATGAATGGCTCTCAAGTTTACGGCGGGTATTTCCCAACAACTGGCAGGAAAGAATCCAAATTGTTTTACGCCGAAATAAGTACCTGCTCAGAGCAGAACCCAGTGAATGGTGATGACAGTTTGCATGAATTATCAAGGCGGACAAGAAGCTCAAGTACCAAGAAAGCAAACTCAAACACACAGATTCCCAAGCATGCCTTTGTGAAGGCCAGTTACGTATCCAGAAAGTCGTTTTCGCGACAAAGTGTTGACCGATCTCCAAGAGTTAATGGTACACTGAGACATTCTGAGAAGAATCTTTTACATGTGCCACTGACAGGTCACCAATTTTCCAGGTTTAATGGTATTCATGAGAGATGATAACTATGTAGAATGTTTTGAACATTTTATGTTGAGAGTCTTTGTAGTTTAAAATTCACCTTCTAATCGGCAATCTGAAAGATAATTTTAACAATTAGACTAGCTACAAACCCGGCCCAGGGCAAATATACTGTAGTCAACGAGGCGCACATTACTTAATGCTCACGTAGAGACTATAAACTATAAGGATAGCAGTTAAAAACCTGAGAAGAAGAATTTTGCACGAAAAGGGAAACGCGCACGCGATCGTGGTCTATCATCGTCAACGATAAGGGAACCAATTAGATTCGCGGATTTGGAAAATACTTGTAGACCATAATAAGTGTCTCAGTTCTAAAGTCATAGACTAGTTACATGGGTGTGCAAAAATTCACATTTGGAAAAGTCAGGAATCAAATTTTATCCTTATCATTTATTGGCTGAGACACATGAAAACGTTTGTTTGAAATCTCTCACTGCAGCCACATGCTGGGAGCTTAGCTTCCAGCTGAGAGATAAACAGTTGAAATAATATATATTATAACTTCGTTATCCTGGGGACACAGTTTCTTAATTATTACACTCACGCGGGCGTTGACTATCGGCGAATAGTATGGCACAGCCATTCAAATTCAACCACGGTGGTTGAATTTGAATGGCTGTGCCAATTCGCCGATAGTCCACGGCTATTTTTTATTAATAGTTATTATCAAACTCATTAGAGCAATTTTCCATTGAGTGTCAAAAGTAATCCGGGATTGCTTTGGTTTTACTTTACTACGTACGCTCTCTGATTGGTTTAAAAATACTCGCGCCACCTACGCAACCAATCAGAGGCAAAACCAATCCCGATTTGGTCGCACGCGTTTTCCCGCGCTTGGCGCCGGTTACGTGTATTTGCTTCGAGTTCTCATTGGTTCATTGTGTTGTTTATGTTTGCCGTGTCTGCCCATTGTAACTATTTTGGTTTTGGTTTTACGACACTCATTTGAAAACCGCTGTAATGACTCACAAAGGAAAAGCAAAGTAACTATGATTAGTAGTTGTAAATCGGATACAGATTCGTCCTGATTTAACGTAAACTTGTGCTTCATTTTCATAGCATACGTCGTACAGACGCACATAATTCGTGTCCGAGTTGTAACAGATTCACTAACCTGCGATCAGGCGAATTTTTGTTTGCGCTCTCATTTACTCTTCCTGATCACAGGTTACAGATTCACAACATACAGTCAACTCTCGCCTTGCGGACACCCCATTATTACGGACACACGCTATTACGGACAAAAGTCAGCCCTCTACCCGGCGAAAGCTTTCATAGAGGTTTGACTAAATATGACTCCCGCTATTGCGGACTCTCGCTATTACGGACTCCAAACTACGTCCCGCTATAACGATGAGTTGACTGTACTACAGTACCGTTACGAGTCTGTTAATCTGTTTACAACACAGACACTTTTGTATGTCATATTATCTTGTAAATATTGTTTATAGATTATGAGGGGAAATTGTTGTCTTAATATAACTGGAATCATATAGATAGAGGCTTATAAAGTGGAACATAACGTTAATATATGCGCCCAATAAAGGTTTATTAACTAATTTATCAAACGAGAGAGAGAATATGCTTCATCCGATTTCCAAACACCGAGAAGAGAGTTGAAAATATGACGCACAGCGGAGTATTTTTGTCGAAATAAATGGTCAGTTTCTCGAAAACGACCTTTTGAACCCATATTTTGAGTTGAGCAGTCACCCTTTCTTTAAAATGAGCATAGATCAATTTCCATGCTACTGGAAACGTGAACGTGCCCAGTTCTCGAGGTCACGTTTATATCTTCGGGAACTGAGTTAGTTCACGGAAATTGGTCTAATTACTCATTGCATAGGAAGAGATGATTGCTAGATATGCGAAAAATAGCGCGCGCAAAATAATTAAAAACATGTACAGTCAACTCTCGTTATAGCGGACACCCTCGGGACGTAGTTCGGAGTCCGTAATAGCTATAGCGAGAGTCCGCAATAGCGGGAGCCATTTTTAGTCAAACCTCTATAAGCTTTTGCCGGGCGAAGGGCTGACTTTTGTCCGTAATAGCGGATCTCCGTAATAACGGGGTGTCCGCAAGGCGAGAGTTGTATGTCGGCATTTTTCTTTGTAGCTACGCTCACCAGAGGCAAATGATCGTTTTCTCATAAACGGCATGGTCACCTATCATTCCCCCCCCCCCCCCCCGCCCCTCAATTATGAGCGACGGTTGCGCAGGAGGAGTACCGGTATATCTGGAAGCGGGGTGGGGCGTCTGAAATATTTACCTGGCAAAAAAGAAGTTTTCAAACATTTACATTATGAATCTCGAAGTAAACTTACAAATGATTTCTACCTTCTTGTGCATATTATATATCGTGTAAATTAATAAATATATTTTATAGTGTAAATAAATATTGTAATCGTGTTTTGAACGGTGCTTCTAAAGCCCTACAAATCTAGAGACATCAAGCATGTATGTTTGGTGTACAATTTCCCAATAATTTCTCTGAGTAGCCAAGGACTGATATATAGCCTGATATAGGACAAAGGCGCAGTTTGCTCTGGGCGGGGCAGCTCCTGGGCGGGGCCAGTAAGGAAATGGGTTTAAAAAAGCTAAAATACTTGAACAAATAAGTTAATTTGCCCTGTCACCCATCAGTGTGGGGAAACGTTCAGTTTAATTGATTGCCGAAGAGTGGCCACGCTTATAGTCTTCATAACTTTATGAAGATTTCCAAGATTGCTGAGTTTTCCGATAGATGGGGGGACAGGGGAGTAAGAACCCGGGCGGTAAAAGAGGCGGAAAGTCTATGGGGAGTGACTGGCCCCAGGGAGCATGCCCCCGGGACCGCGGAGGCGGGAAAAGAGAGAGGGCGCCGGAAGCGGAGCCGCCGGGAGAAAAACTTCAAAAGGAAAAACAGCAAGAAATAAAACAACCAAAAAATACACGTACTTTTTAAACTTTATGACAATGAGAAGTTCCGGAAGTAGTTCCAGTCTTATTCATCACGCTGTTTGCGCTAATTAGGATTGGGTACGAGCTTTCTTGGAGGATTGCATTTCGTCAATTTCCTTGTATTATTTCAAGACTTTGCACAACTACGATTTCAGCTGCATTCATGGAGGATTTATTGACGTAGATCAGCTGAAGCTAAAGGTGACCAAACTTGGTTGTTTAGCTCGCTTCATTATATTCACTACAAAACAGTTCAGCGTGTCTGGTCGTACAGCGCGTGAATCACATGGCGGCGGTCTCGAGCGCTATCACTCAGTCTCAGGAGTACATCAGCTTTCGCAGCACTGTTCCATTGAAGCGGGTAGGTATAGAGGAACACTTGAAATCAATACGTTAACTAAGTAATGAATTTAATCGGTAAAGAGAATATGTTTACAACGTGTGAAAGTTTAATGATTCGAATAATCATTTCGCGTGCGTGCTAACACATGCATGAACCATTGATCGAGTTGCTCAAGAACACATTGTTGTAAACTTATTTGCAAAATGTGTAAGATTACAAAAACAGATTTGCTTATTTTTTTTAACTGAAAACAAGTATGATATTCACAATATTGGAACATGAATCTGATATATTACAACCTTGTGGATTGATCAGAAATTGAGAACTATTGTTTATGCTAAATGATCAATGATGGCACCTATCCATAAATCACATAAATACATGAATGTAGGCTAAATTGAGGAGTAGATTCAACCTCGTCCCCAGGGCCATCTCCGCTTTCAAGATGGTGGGTGGGCGCCGAAGAAGACCCTGGCGAACAGCAGGTCATGTGTCTCCAAAAATATTGGAGATTTTGATTGTTTCAAAATGGCGGCGGGCTCGCGATTGGCTAATTTTGTGTTCATGTTACCTGCTGTTCGCCAGGGTCTTCTTCGCACTGCCATTTTGAACGCCGAGAAGACTCTGGGGACGATGTTGGAGTAGATTTTGGTATGCTGCCAGACTGCTGGATTATTTGGTCTGCTCATGGTTGGTATGAAGAACCCTCTCCATTTTAGATGGCCATTAGTCAAGGTTTCACTGTACAGTCAACTCTCGTTATAGCGGACACCTTCGGGATATAGTTTGGAGTCCATAATAGCGACAGTCCGCAATAGCAGGAGTCATTTTCAGTCAAACTATAGCTTTCGCCAGGGGGAGGGCTGGATTTTGTCCATACTAGTGGGTGTCCGTGATTTAATGGGGTGTCTGCAAGGCAAGAGTTGACTGTACATACATGTAATGTAGCTACATCATACACACAGTGGTCAGTACTTAGGCTTGATTACCAGCTGCTCTTTTACTTAAGTGAAAATAAACCCGTGCTCCCCCCCCCCCTCTTCTCAGGAAGAAAAGACTGGACCCGTTCTATAAATGTGTCTGCAAAACCCTATGAATTAAGTACAATCACTGTGGCAGATCCAGATCCATGATCAACGTTGTGCTAGTAGTGCCGCGCCAGTATCCTTTTCAAAATAGGTCTTTGGGGTCCCAGATTGAAAAAGTACATGACTTGTACGTTCTCCCCGGATCCGCCACTGAAGTCCGTATAAAAATTTACAAACAGTTGCCTTCTGTTACTTATTGTAGGTTGTTGTTGACAGTTCTGATGAGAAGGAATGGTTGATATATGACGCTGGCCCTCGTAGTGTCCGATGTCCCCTTGTGTGTTTGCCGCCAGCTAGTGGTACTGCTGATGTGTTTTTCAAACAAATTCTCACACTTTCCAGTCTTGGATACAGAGTTATATCTGTGAGTTTTAATATTATATTTGAACAGGAGATTTAAATAGGGTGATTCTATTTAATTAAGAGGGTATTATAAATACTGGATAAAGCGGTTTGGGTTTGAGCATTGGCCGGGGTCACTGTATTGTGTTCCTGGGCAAGTCACTTTAACTCTCGCAGCTCCTCTCTTCACCCAGGAGTATAATTGGGTACTGGTGACAAAATGCTGGGGAGTAACCTGCAATGGACTAGCATTATGCATCCCATCCAGGGGAGTGTACTTAAGTACATGTAGTTAAGTACTCCTAGTCGGCTACTGTAACCGGGGCTATAGAGACAACTGAAAACAATCACAGGGCAGAACAGGAAGTTAATATTCTATACAGTGGATCTTCGGTTTCTCCACGGGAAACGAAAATTGGTTCGAGAAATCGGGAACTTCGAAATATCGGGGGTAAAATTACAGTGAAAACAAGTCCAAGGGAAACAACTTTTGGTTTGAGAAATCAGGGTTTTTGAGAAATCGGGGGTTCGAGAAATCGGGTTCCACTGTATTCCAACATTTGTGATTTGATTGAGTCAATCAAATGTTGAGTACAAAACAATTGAAGGGCCGGGGGCATTACCAACCTATATTGATTTTTTGATTTTTTTTTTTTTTTTTTTTTTTTTTTTCTTTTTTCTTTTCGTACGAAAAGAGCGAGTAAGGCCTGAGAAATAGTCGCGTGATTCAGTAACCTCGTTATCAAATTATCGATTGATTCTGCCACGTATCGTATCGAGAAACGTATTGCAAACGTAACCTGTGGCAGTATTCAAACTCAAAAGCTCTGTTTTGGTGATCAAAGGACATCATTAAGTCTGGAGATCGGTAACTTGACATGCTACATTCGAAGAAGTGAATGTAAGCGGCATCTCGCGCCTCCAAGAGTGCTGTTCAGCGCTACACGTTCGAAACTTGGTCGCCGAGATTGTGTCGATCCAAAGCAGAGCTAGTCTAAAAGCAGGTCAGTTCTGGGGCGCAAAAATTGTATTTTTGGGAGTTAATAGTCGGGCGCAAGGCACCGGGCCTACAGAAATGTGGAAGTTTGGACCTGCTTTTAGACTTATAAAATCTTTTGACTTGCCGGGGAGCCGTATTCCGTTTCAGTTTGCTTGGCAGTTACCCAGAATGCATTGCAATATGTATCTGACGTTTAATAAGAGCTGTTGTGGGCTGTACAGAAGAAGAAATGAAGCCGAGAACGCAGCATATTCGAGGAAGAAATGATTCCTTCAAATACTCTAGCTATTAAACTGTCTCCTTTATATGGATAATAATCATAAACAATGCGAACTGGCGACCTTAGAAAGACTCTTCAAAGAGATAAACTTGCACGCAGAAAAATCCTGAACTTCGAAACTCTAAGTTGAAAATAGCCGAGGAAAAACTTAGGGGTAGTCGCGCGCGTAAAGTCGTCAGGCGCCAATGGGTTAAACGAAAAAGAAACAAACACACTGGGTTGGCTGTATTTTTAAATGAGCATGAAATGGACATCTTCAGTTGCTATGTTTTGTACGTAGAACGAACAACTTTGCCTGTTAGATTAATGAAATGAACATATTTTCGTGTTTGTTAGTGAAGAACATCTTTAAACCTAACCCTAACCAAAAGCTAGCCCTAACCAAAGCTAATTAACCCTAACTAAAGCTAACCCTAACCAGAACTAACCCTAACCCTAAGTATCCAACCCTAAGCCTTACCTAATCCCAGCCCTAAATCATAACCCAAGACGTAACTTTAACGTTTGCACATCACATGTGATCAAAATATGCAAAAATGACGTATATTTCTGTTATTGCTGGTTTGCAACCAATCCCGAGAGATTCAAATGACAAAGACGCGGGTTTCTTTACAAAGCGTAACCGCCGTAAAAATGAATGTTTGTCAACACGTTATTTCTCGAAAACGAAGGAGAAACTAGCGAAAAAAATAACGGGGAAATGTTTGGTAACTAATTTTTAGGTCACATTCCAAAAACGCGGCAAATCTTATGGAAAAAAAAAAAAGGTCCTAAAAATCAATATAGGTTGGTAATGCCCCCGGCCCTTCAATAATCGAGCCTCGAACCGGGAGAAGCCTGGGGAGAGACCTCTTCCCAGGCTTCTCCCGGCTCGAGGCTCGATTATTGAAGGGCCGGGGGCATTACCAACCTATATTGATTTTTTTGATTTTTTTTTTTTTTTTTTTTTTCTTTTTTCTTTTCGTACGAAAGAGCGAGTAAGGCCTGAGAAATAGTCGCGTGATTCAGTAACCTCGTTATCAAATTATCGATTGATTCTGCCACGTATCGTATCGAGAAACGTATTGCAAACGTAACCTGTGGCAGTATTCAAACTCAAAAGCTCTGTTTTGGTGATCAAAGGACATCATTAAGTCTGGAGATCGGTAACTTGACATGCTACATTCGAAGAAGTGAATGTAAGCGGCATCTCGCGCCTCCAAGAGTGCTGTTCAGCGCTACACGTTCGAAACTTGGTCGCCGAGATTGTGTCGATCCAAAGCAGAGCTAGTCTAAAAGCAGGTCAGTTCTGGGGCGCAAAAATTGTATTTTTGGGAGTTAATAGTCGGGCGCAAGGCACCGGGCCTACAGAAATGTGGAAGTTTGGACCTGCTTTTAGACTTATAAAATCTTTTGACTTGCCGGGGAGCCGTATTCCGTTTCAGTTTGCTTGGCAGTTACCCAGAATGCATTGCAATATGTATCTGACGTTTAATAAGAGCTGTTGTGGGCTGTACAGAAGAAGAAATGAAGCCGAGAACGCAGCATATTCGAGGAAGAAATGATTCCTTCAAATACTCTAGCTATTAAACTGTCTCCTTTATATGGATAATAATCATAAACAATGCGAACTGGCGACCTTAGAAAGACTCTTCAAAGAGATAAACTTGCACGCAGAAAAATCCTGAACTTCGAAACTCTAAGTTGAAAATAGCCGAGGAAAAACTTAGGGGTAGTCGCGCGCGTAAAGTCGTCAGGCGCCAATGGGTTAAACGAAAAGAAACAAACACACTGGGTTGGCTGTATTTTTAAATGAGCATGAAATGGACATCTTCAGTTGCTATGTTTTGTACGTAGAACGAACAACTTTGCCTGTTAGATTAATGAAATGAACATATTTTCGTGTTTGTTAGTGAAGAACATCTTTAAACCTAACCCTAACCAAAAGCTAGCCCTAACCAAAGCTAATTAACCCTAACTAAAGCTAACCCTAACCAGAACTAACCCTAACCCTAAGTATCCAACCCTAAGCCTTACCTAATCCCAGCCCTAAATCATAACCCAAGACGTAACTTTAACGTTTGCACATCACATGTGATCAAAATATGCAAAAATGACGTATATTTCTGTTATTGCTGGTTTGCAACCAATCCCGAGAGATTCAAATGACAAAGACGCGGGTTTCTTTACAAAGCGTAACCGCCGTAAAAATGAATGTTTGTCAACACGTTATTTCTCGAAAACGAAGGAGAAACTAGCGAAAAAAAATAACGGGGAAATGTTTGGTAACTAATTTTTAGGTCACATTCCAAAAACGCGGCAAATCTTATGGAAAAAAAAAAGGTCCTAAAAATCAATATAGGTTGGTAATGCCCCCGGCCCTTCAATTTCAACTTGTTCAGTCGGGGGAACAAGTGCCATTTTTGGCAAATCTTCATAATTTGAAGCAATCAAAGAGTTTCAGCATAGCGCAATAAGGATAAATTAGGATATCATGTTGCTTAGCAACTATGCGGATGAAAACCGCGGGCTCAGTCTAATGTCTTGGAAGCGGGATCTCGCCATCAACTGGCACTTATTCCCCCGACTGTGTTCCCTTGTGATGAATACGATGTTGGCTTATTCAATTTCAAAATTTGAGTAGTTTTGGCAGACATTAAAATTAATTTTGGTGGTTTGTTGTGCCAGTGAGTGTGAAATTTCAGACTCTTGTGTGCAAAGAAAGTGCTGTCCATGCTGGGGCTAGTGGATTTTTATGTCGGGCTAGTGCATTAGTTTTATCCATCAGTACATTTTTAGTTGGCAGATGAAGCAAGTAAAGCCAGTGAAAAAGGCCTTAATAGGCCATTTCCGAGTTGCCTTTTGCCTCTGTTTCAATATGAGTCCTGGTGCACAACCTTTGTTATGGAAATTAGTTTGATTTGCATAACAATGCATGTGCAGATAAAACGTCTAATTTCCATAACAAAGGTTGTGCACCAGGACTTGTTTTGAAACAGAGGCAAAAGGTAACTCAGAAATGGACTATTGGGTTAGCACACAATGGCTATAAATTACCCAAAGGGCATCCTGGAAAATCTGTCTTCTTTGCTCCTTGAGACTGTATGAAAACATTGAATGCGATGGCCATTTAATTATGTTTCAGCAAAGTGCGTAATCAGTTAAAAAAATGTGAATCAATTAAAAAAACTTCTTGAAAACTCTATGTGCATGTGGTTTCAGGTGGAATATCCTGTGTACTGGACGTACAATGAGTGGACTGAGGGCTTCAGACGGCTGCTGGATTATCTGCAGCTGGATGAGGTTGGTGTAGCTATTAATAGTTACAGCAAGTGACAATTAACTCTAGGGAGACTGCTGCGAACTACCAAACTGCAGAATAGTCACGAAACCACCCTTCGCTTTTTCCTTGCAAATAATTTGTTGTCTATTTTTTCCTGTAGTTACACTGCATTTCATTGCTATTGTTGAAAAGCTGCAACAACAAAGTAGAAATTTGGAGTAAAGTGATAAAAAAAAAACCCTCTGACTCAAATTGTGATAGCTGAGACATTCTTTTGTTTACGCTCCTCCAATCAGTGCACAATGTGCAAATCCTGCTGTCAAATATGCAGATTTCAGTCATCGCAGTCGTGGAAGCAATAGTAGACTACGAGTAGTCCCTCATTTTACTCAGGGATCGAGCGGGCGAGCGCGTGCGAAGCATATGGAAATCACCTCGGGCCGTGAGAAGACGCGTGAACAGTCCCTCTATTATTTGCGCTGAAATCGTCAAGCTGTCAAGTTCGATCGTGGCTACGCTATCTTCGATAATTTGGTGAGCGAAATCTGGGGAGAGGACAAAACTACTCACACTGTCTATGGAATCAAAACGCTGTCTTTTTTTATGAAATCACTCAAATTTCCACTTTCTTTTCCAGACTTACTATAACCTCTCTCACAGGGATGGAAAAAGATACTTTCTTTATCATTAATTAAATCAACATTCAATATTTGAATGGATGCTGTGGTAAATGAGTGCATTACTTTCAAAAATTGAATTCAAAAATAGAATGTCTTGATTAAATAAATAAATTATAATAATGAATAATTAATGAAAACATTGACCATTATTTATGCAGAACACTTAATCAGCCATTTTATCTGTAAGTTGGATCAGTTCACATTAGCTTCCCAATAGTAGCAGCCCTATAAAAGTAGCACTTGATAGAAAAAGACTACTAAATGCAAAAGTAACCATCATCTTTTCAGTCCTTCTCATACCCTTAAAAGTTTTGTTATTTAAATTATAATCATTCTATGTTTTATGTTATATTCCTTTGAACATGTAGGTGCATCTTTTTGGTGCCTCCCTTGGTGGTTTTCTTGCACAGAAGTTTGCAGAAATTACCTGCAAAAGTCCCAGAGTCCACTCTTTGATATTATGTAATTCTTTTGCCGATACATCAGTTTTTCAACAAACTGCAACTGCATCCACGTAAGTTAATTTACTGCACCTTCTTAGCATGCTCTTTTCAATAAAATTAATGCTCAATGAACGGTTGCATCTTTGGCTGCCATCAGTTAGTGGATGTCTCGGGAAACAGAAGTTCACTTTATTGGGTTCAACAGGTCACCAACCTCGTTCCCAGGGTCTCTCATCCATCGCGCCCTCTAGGGTGGGGAGATGAAAGACCCTGGAAACGAGTCGAGGTTGAACAGGTCACATGTCCATAGGTTGTGATTGGTAGATTTTCGATCCATTTTGTTTGTTTATTTTATCAGCTGGTCCATCTGTTGTCGTTAGTATCATTGGTGGCAGTGAAAAATACAATCGTTTGTTTGGTTTTGAACTTCAGAGTTTGGGTGTTACATGTAAATTACATGTAAATTACATGTAAATTACATGTAACATTTAATTACAATCATGTAAATGGGAAATGAAATAGGTGAAATAGCCTGCCAATTATAGAACCCTGTCACACGACCTTGCCTAGATCATTTAAAATAGGCGGTACAGTACAAAATGGATGCCAGAAATGGAAAGAGCGTGATGAAATTAGTACGGTTGCCAATTTTGAGACTACTGAAGTTTATTAGTGTGTCAGTGTGATCCATTTTTAGCGGTTAGAAAGTTTGTAAATTTTAGGGTATTCAACAGTTACTGTATGGAAACAATTTGCTGGATGGCAAGCCTTGCCTTCTTAATTAATAAATGATGTTGTCTCTTTTTAAACAGGTTCTGGGTGATGCCTGCATTTCTTTAAAGAAAATGATAATGAATAATTTCACCACAGAAGAGGTTGATGGCGACATTGCTGATTCAATTGATTTTATGGTGGAGAGAGTAAGTGAAATGCACTTCTTGGACTCATTAATAATTCCTTCGTGTGTGGGAGACACGGCACCTGGCTAATTAATACTCGGGATTGATCAATCTAAGTTTGAGTGCTGGCCAGGGTCATTGTGTTGTGTTCTTGGGCAAGACACGCAGCACTTGCCTCTCTCCACCCAGGTGTAAATGGGTATGCGAATTGTCAGGGAAACCTGATAAAAAGCTGGGGGGTTACTTGCGATAGACTAGCATCCCATCCAGGGAAGTACATGTAGCAATACTTAGTGTCCGACTGGTGTTACTGGTGCTCATGGGTTGAATCCTGTTAGGAGAACTCAGACTGTTTCTTATATATCTAGAACACTTGGAATTGGGGATTTACAAACCTAAAAATTATGTTTACTTAATACTTTCCACAGCTTGAAAGTTTGGGAAGAAGTGAATTGGCATCAAGATTGACACTAAACTGTTTGGACTCATACGTTGAGCCACAAAAACTGCATGGAATTCCCACAACTCTTATTGATGTAAGTACTGTATGTATTAAATATCCTAACTATATACTGTAGTTATGTTGTACAGAAATCATAATGATGTGTGATCTCCCAAAATATCCATCAACAGAAGGATTAATTATCACTTTGGATGTACGTTTTTGGCTCAATGTGGGGGTGGGGGGGGGGGGGGGGTACAGGAGGGTCTGTACTCCCCACTTCCCTTGCACTCTTGGTTCCCACCCCTTCCATTATGGCTCCCACCTGCGTCCCTTTCCTGTCTGTAACTTGTCTTCTCTTTGGGAAATTGCATGTAAGCTTATATAACTTTAGGTCAAACTGAAGAAGCCTCACGCCCGGTCAAGTGGTCAAATGTCGCACTAAAATTACAGACTTATATCACTGTATACACTGTATGTTTAAAACGTGCATGGCACAACACAATCTATTTTAAAATAGTCTCTAACTTTGCTTTGCAATTAGCACATGATCATGACAAATGAAACTATACACTTGCATATTAGATGACCAGTGTCTGTAAAGCGAGGTTAACTTTGTATTGGAGAGTAGCGTGTGTCACTCAGGTCAGAGAAAAGTGTCCGTTGTCCATATTAACTGGTGTCTGTATTAAGTGGGCTAATGTAAAAGATAACAAATAGGAGCTTTCCGCCGGGACACAAAAACTGCCCTTAATAAGCGGGTGTCTGTATTAATTAAGCGGGTGTCCATAATGCGTGGTTCCACAGATTCAATTTATTTTGCAGGTTTTTGATGACTGTGCCCTCTCGCAACCAGTCAAGGATGAACTTTACAAGTGCTATCCCAATGCTAAGAGAGCTCATTTAAAGAAAGGCGGCAACTTCCCATATCTCTGCAGGAGTGCAGATGTTAATCTCTACCTTCAGGTGTGTGTTTTAGTTACGTGTCATGTACAGTGTACAATCATTATCAAACATCAATAGGCCTGCAATGCGTGCGAAGACACTGGATAATTTTATGTATTGCATTTATTGTAATCAAAATGGCTATTCCACATTCCTGAAATGTTGGAGAGACTAGAGCACTGGGCACACACTTCCCTGCTAGCAGAGTCTCCTTTTCCGTTATTTTGAGGTGGGAAGAAAAGGAGACTCTGCTCTGACTCGAAACAATTCCTATTGAGCATGTGTTAGCGCTAGCACATGTGATTGTATGTCGTATGTCACATGTGGGCTCAACATTCACCAGTGACGACATTGAACAGTATGCGCTTTGTCACTGTGGGCTCAGTTACTAGTCAGCGATAATTCCATGAGGCATGCGTACTGAATACTTCACAACGACTGTTTTCAAAAACCGGTTTATTTTGTCCACGACGGTGGTTACATCAAACATCGTTTTGAGTCAGAGCAGAGTCTCCTTTTCTTCCCACCTCAAAATAACGGAAAAGGAGACTCTGCTAGCAGGGAAGGCACACACTTAGTGAGCTGAGATTTCTTGGATCATATTTCATTCAAAATCTCTTTCTCTCTTCTCCCCTGCTCACAATGCACTCGGCCCATTTTCTGAAAGGAACTGCTTGTAGTCTACAAATAACCTTACTGCACCTTTCAAGAACACGCGACCTCTAAGACAAGTTCGAAACCCAACTAACGATTTCGTTTTTCACTGCTGTCAATCTTAATAATTATTACTAACAATGACAAGTTCCAACGGACCCTGACAAAAAGAAGCAAACAAATAAAATCAAAATCTACCAATTTACAACCCATGGACATGACCTTTGGAACCGGTTGAAGTGAACTTCTGTTTCCTGAGACGTTCGCTAAGATGATTGACAGCAACGAAAACAAAACCATTGATTGTGCAGACTGAGTTTGCATGTCCTTGAAAAGCACAGTAATAGTTTGCACATATTTAGCTCAAATCTACCAAAATAATTCATCTCGGTAGATTCATCTTCGACAGTTCATGGGGAAGCGCTTCAGTGCCATGGATCCAAAGTTTATGACAGAAGAGGACATGATGTCATGCGGGTTACTGCCGTCTGCTGCGCCACCTTCTGTGGTGTCATCAGATGAGGAAGACGATGAATAAATATAATAATGAGTACAGTGAAATCCTATTAGTTTGACCACCAGTGGGCCACCAATATCATTCTATAGTTGTATCAGTAAGGCAATCTTTGCTGACAACGGGCATTGTTTATATCTCCTATTTATATATGAGTGTTTTCAAATGAGTGTCCTAAAACCAAAGTTATCAGACCCGACCAATCACAACAGACACGAATAATGGATTGAACCAATCAGAACTCGAAGTTAATACATGTAACTGGTGTCAAGCGTGGGAAAATGTGTGCGATGAAGTCGTGGTTTTGGTTTTGCATCTGATTACAATAGTTAAATAGGTGGTGTGAGGCTTTCAAGCCAACCACAGAGCGTTCAAAAATTGCAACATTTACAAACGTTCGTATGGCTGTGTCTCTTGCCACACAGATATACAAATGTCTGAAAATTTGATGCTTCAATAAGAGTCAAGTGTATTGATCGGCACACAGTCAGGATGAAAAATCCTGGCTGTAGTAGAGATCTAGAGTTGGCTGTTGGAGCAGGTTTAACTGTCTTCTCTTATGTTACAGTTACTAAATGGCACAGTCATTAAATTTATGCTAATGAGGGGATCAACGAATGCCGGCGAAAACTAGATTGCCTTATAAGGTGGCCATATTAAAATAATAGTAACGTGGTGGCCATATTAAGGCTCAGGTGGTCAAAAAGGCAGGGTTCTACTGTACTGATAGTAAATTATTTGCAAATGTTTGTGATGAGAGCACTATTTTGTAATGCTGCTGATTGGTCAGTCGGGTATTGACTGGCTGGTAGTCAACCCCGCTTTCTAAAAAGGCAGTAGAATTTGGCAACAACAAAATAAAAACAATCATCTATTAGATTGCAGAATAGCAAAGCAACAATTTATTATAATTGTTTTAACTCCACTTTATAAAGAGTTAGTGGAATTTGGCAATGACAGAATAGATATCACGTTGTACTTGACTGTGGAATATAGCAAAGCAAAAAATACTAACAATTATAAACTACAAATAGACAAGATTTGGGTCAAGTTTTTAGGCCTTTTGAATGAATAATAAGTAAATAGCGCTGCTAATGCTCAAGAATTTGTATCGCTTGTAAAGTAGTTTGTGGAAAAAGCCTCCAAAGTTCATTATTGAGGATAAAGTTGGAAATGTGGCAAACGGAAGGTTTTGAGAATTGAAAATGGTTTGTCACAGATGGGAGAAAAATCATCACAATTAAAGTTTCACGGGGAAAGTTAACTGTTGTTTTAAGCTTGTAGGATGCCGGCGTTTAAGATGGCTCATGTTAGAGCTTCCTGTCACTGGCATTCTATCAGCTTGCCTGGTGATTTTTCTGCCAAGGTTATTATTTACCAATCAACGAATGACATTAAACTTAGTTGCCATAGAAACAATACTTCTGCCATAGCAACAATACAATAGGTGAAATAATTAAATTTAAGGTGGCTCTGAGTCCCATTTGACAGAATGTTTTAAAAATTCATTCAAAATTCAAACGTTTTCATCAGAATCATTACAAGGAAACTGCCCTTAACTTTTCCTAAAATATGATTATGCAGATACAACAGCTGTGCCCAGTAGTCAAGATTATTATAGGCAGGCCTACTTGTCTTCCACTAGACTTACCACAAGTCTTCAAACAACGAAACCAGCATAATTATTATTAGTTTGTTCCAAGCGTTCTTATAGGAAAAATAAATGGAAAGGATGTCGAGAAAGCATTTTGTTCCACTTGGTGCTCATTTATCCACCCACCTTAAGATCGACACGACAGACTACTAACACCAGTTTTAACCTTTCATACCCAAGTGTATCAACATCTAATTATTTCTCCTTACAATACACGGTCCTTATGCATTAAATGGCCGCCCTGCAATTTGGAAAAAAATCAAATGTCTGTAACTAACGAAATAATTGAATAACAAGAAAGATCATGTCAAAGTTAGTAATTATGTGTAGTTTTAAGACCATTTTCTTATTTTATGAGAAGTTATAGGTATTTCAATTTTGGCAAAACATGAAAGCGAGGCTAGATACATAGGACAGGTACATAATATATTTTGCAATTTGCAGTGCTTGGTAATGTGATATCATCAATGTCTTGAAAACCTAGCGAAACAACAAATTGCAGGGCGTCCATTTATGCATAAGGTGTATTGATACATTTACAACCGGGCAGGTGATGAGAATATAGAAAATCATCAACATGGAGATATTTTCTTGATGTACGACCAAATTCTCACAACTAAGATTAAAACAAATGTATGGAAACCAGTAAGGAGAATTGATAATTTGAGCTTGAGACTGAAAATATGTTAAGTTTGTGCGAAATATAATATAGTTACTGTTTGAATGACATATTTTGTTGGTTAGAGCTATTTTTTAATAAAAGTAATTTTTCAACAAATGGTATTAAATGTAATGTAATTAGTATGGACATGTAGCGAGACAGATAAACAAATTAAATATTAAAAAGACTACATACAATCTCTTTACTGAGGGTCATAATGGGGTTAACCGTAAGCTGGCCTAAAATCGTCAAACAAGGGTGTATTTTACCCTCAGCCGTCAACGGAAATAGTTATGGTCAGTTATGATTAGTCATCAAACATTCGTAGCTCTTCGACATGCATCCAAAGTCATATAGATCGTTTTCACGTGACATCATCAAAATTCTAAATTCCTACAAAGCTGTTCTTTTAGTATATTCTATTCATCAGTGTCGTTAGTTAATGGGGAAATTTTTGTGCCAGCACATTGCTTTGTTTTGGAGATAAAGCGTTTTGAAATTTGAGACGGCCTGGCTCAACGTGACCTGAATTGTTACAGAAACCAATATTTTCTCACTTTTAAATACTTAGTTAAAAATGATAACTAAGCATTCAGAAGTGAAAACGTATGACTTTGGTAGCAAAATCATTTTTATTCTCGCAGACATTTTTGGCCGCCATGTTGGTGTACCAAAGTGGTACACCTATATGGTGGACCCGGCTAAGTTCTGTAATTTTCCGACTATTGTTTTCCCAATAACTTCGTTGCAATAAACACTGCCAAATCAAAACTTGGGGAATATATTTCTTTTCACCTACTCAACAATCTCTGAGTTTGTTGATGTTTTTGATGCATGCAAAACGATCTTGTTATTTTGGTTAAAACAATCTATACCCATGACCGTACAAGGGGGGTGGGGGTGTTTGATGGACCCCTTGAGCTTTCGTTATTATAAGACACATACAAAAGTATTATAACTTTTATAGATAGCCTTGGGCTTCGCCTTGCTAGATAAGATGGTAATAATTATTTGTTGCTTACGACGCCATTAATTTCACTATTTCTTTAATATATTTGTAACTGATGTTTTTTTACCGTGTTTAGTATGTATGCATGTGAGAAAAAAGGGCAAATCGATAAATTTAAAATGTATATATTCCAAAATATGGAATGTTAAAATGTGCTAATACAGCAATGTTTCTTAAGAAAACTGGAAAAAGTAACATTACAACGAAGAATATATCTGAAAATTGGGTAAAGTACATGTCATAACACGGTTGCTATAGCAAACGTCAAAAACTGAGGACAAACAGTTGTCACATCAAAATGTCCGGAATTAAGGGATAAATAAACAGGTAGAGTAAACCCCTTTTCAAAACTGAAAAACATCATGCGCTCCCCCCCCTCCCCCCCCCCCCCCCCCGCCCTGTACGTGTTCCGTAAACACCTTAGGTAACCTCCCTTTTATAGTGCGTCTTCGTTGTTAATGCTATTCTAGTAGTCATTGTCAAATCGCACAAAAGGCAGTCGCTTTATGACCATAATTTGAAATGATTTAATTATTACAACTCTCGAACATTTTGGTCACTTCGTGATCTAATTTCTCTGTCTTGAACTGTTTTATCTTCCCACATGTCTAAATTCAAAGTAGCCCAACGTGAGCAAAAACACTTACTGATAATAATAATAATATTTATTATTTATATGGCGCAAATTAACATGATCAAATGCGCCTAGACTGACAAAGCATATGCACTTTTATTTACTCTTATTTGATG
The DNA here is from genome assembly GCA_029204205.1 of Desmophyllum pertusum. Classification (NCBI taxonomy): domain Eukaryota; kingdom Metazoa; phylum Cnidaria; class Anthozoa; order Scleractinia; family Caryophylliidae; genus Desmophyllum; species Desmophyllum pertusum. Next base: position 27,059 of record MU825468.1, on the reverse strand, counting down.
CGAGAGCCCCCTCTATAACTAGTCTACAACCCATGCATCAAACGCAGCTACAAATGGGTGGACCTTGATTTATTATACCTGACGGCTTTGGTTTGTTTTACATTGGCAAGGGCCGATTCATGCAGTTTTTTAACTGCTGAATTGGGGTTTACACGGGACTTTCAGGCTAATTTATTGTGTTTATTACGTGGATGAGCAGTAGTTCACGTTCAGACTTGGTGAAACAAGTGTTACTAGGCTATTGGTTTAAATCCGGCTATTAATTAAAAGCAGTTTCGGGCCCTAGGAGACAAGTCAGAGAAACAAGAAGTGCTCCAAAGGAGGCCAAGATATTCGCATGCTTTTTCCACTTGCTGTAACCATTCTGTGTGAAAATATCATCCACGATCGCTCCACCTCCAGCCGCTCGCGCTGTACATATCTTATTACAGATTTCATGTATTTCCCGCAGCTCCATCCGTCGCTCCGTTGCTCTAGACATGCATGACCCTGTTTCTTCCACCTTCTTTTCATTCAAAAATATATGCGTGGCTTCATCCAGGGTGTTGCAAAACTCTACAGCTGAGAGATAATTTTCACCTCTTTTAAGATTACCACCACTCCAGGCTAATCCTCGGTCAAGCTTGCCATCTTTCTTCAGCAAATGGAATAGCATATCTTGATCTTCATGACAAGCTTTTCCTAAGTCTCCAGAAAGGTTCGAGTTGTCTTGGCTGGCCTTCGCTGGCGAGCTTTTCTGATCTGGCGCAGCACCAGTCAATTGATAATTCTCGTTGGCTTCAGCTTGCCTGCCGTCGGATTTGGATGGGTCCGTTCGGTTAGTTCTCCGACATAATTTTTTTTTAACCTTTTCTGAACTCTTTTTTATCTCGGTAGTCAAATTTCGATCTGCACCCCAAATGGCTTTCACTTTTCCATCGATTAACTCTTCCAGCTCATTTGGTTGGAGTTCCAGTTTTCGTAATGCTACTGGATACTTTAGGTCTTGTTCAGGCCTTGCCATCTTATTACCGTGATAGGAATGTGTCAGAGCTCAGATGAGTCAAATTTGACGCACGAATATCGATCTTGTTTGATAAGCGTGACGAACGAACGTGTTAGTTGATTCTTGTGCCCTAACGGCAGATGGCTTCTGCATTGTTTTCGGCTACGTTCACCTGCTGTTACAAGAGGTAAAAGACGCGTAAACAAGGTCAACGACGCTTCGCTGGATCACTGAGTTTACTCATTTTACTCCGACCGACATCTGTTCGCAAACAAGATTGTTTCGCGTGCGCGGTCAAATTTGACAGCGCAAGCAAACATTATTCTTATTCTTGCAAATTTTGGTGCGTTAATTTATACAGGTACCATATGACTGCAGTGATCTTCAATGCTAACCCCCCGTTATGACCCTCAGTCTTTTCAGCATTGTAAAAAAAAAAAAAAAAAAGTCAGGAATCGCAACGTATGGACGCTGTGAAATATTTTAATTTAATACGAACCAATGTCTATGATCGTAAGAATCAAAATCGAGCCTATTCCGAATACGATAGCCAATCAGATGCCAAAAAATAAGGTCCAATCATTCATAATTAAATCAATGCCCCCGATTTTTGATTTCAGTTCAAGTAATTATGCAAATACACTGACACAAATGGTGGTAAAATAAACTTACAGTAATAAGCAAAGTTTATCGGTACATGTAATACAAATTCGAACTCCAATACTGTTATTATAGATGTTACCAGAGGTCTATAACTAGAGGTTTCCATCTAGCATTGCGCGCGGCCCATCAGATTCACGTTTAGACTATTTTTAGACTATTTTCCCGCGAAAAAAGCAGCCAATCACGCACCATGCCCGACAAATCATGATGGTCAGTGAACGCGCTAGCTCGACTATTTTTGTTCAAGGCGGTTTGTCCGTCGAGACAGTGAAATTTAAACTGAAAACGATTGCTAAAATTATTAATTAAAAAACCTTGGCCCTTCTAAATCAAACAAAAGTTAATTCTACTAAATAATTAGACTTGCCACAAGTCGTCTTCTTTGAGCGAAACCGGGCGACGCGCGACGGGGAACCAAAACCAACGAAAGGGAAAAATAATATTGGAAAGGGCTTTTAGAAAGTCTACTAAATAATGCACGAAGGTTGGAACGAAATATTTAATGGGAAATGCCTGTAAATGTACAACTAATGCGACTGAACGAACACTAAAAGGCAGCCTGAAACAATTTACGGGAAGATCCGGCGAAAACCGCAGACACAATTAATTCGGCCAAAGAATGAAAGTTACCTTGTATTTCGAAGAAGCTTGTCAATTCCAGTTAAATTCCAATTAAATCAGCGCAATAAATATCGGATATGAACGGCAGTTCGTCAAGCGTTCGTGAGGGTACAACTGAATCCACTTCACAGTGAAATTATCTTCGAAGATCCAGCTGAATATCACTCTCTTTCTCTACATCCATGTAGATATTGAGAGTTTCCTTTGTTCTTTAACTTGTAAAATGAATATAATGTTCAGCTCCATTATGCCACGTACTTGGTGTCACGTGACGAGACTTGCTGGTCCCGAGGGTGTCCGCGCACGGGAGGTTCGCCAGTTGGTTTCTGAGTCCACTGTGGTTCCGTGTATGGAATTGAATCCGCTGTTACAAGACTGTCAAACATGTCTCACAACCCCTGTATTTTGGATTATTCGTGTAACGTTAGGTGGCTATTCTATTAGTTTACCATAGTTTTGGCGCGCATTTTGCACAGTGCAAGTCCCTTCTCCAAGTACGTGGCATAATGACGGTCGAACGATAAATAGCCGTTGTCTCTAATGAATCGTTTGATGATCGGGTTCGTTCGTTTACCTCGTCAAAGTGTGTAAGTGTTATTTCTACGTACACCCCTTGCGATCATTAATGCTTGACTTTTGTCGGGATTTATTGCCCCGTTGTTCAATTGTACCCCCAAAATACGAAGATTTCAGTGGAACAACAAACGCCTGGATCTCTCTTTTCTTGACAGTGCTGTTTCACACACAGTCATTTCGCCATTTCGCCATTTCGCCATTTCGCCATTTCGCCATTTCGCCATTTCGCCATTTCGCCATTTCGCCATTTCGCCATTTCGCCATTTCGCCATTTCGCCGTTTCGTGTTTTAAACACGCCCAAAATAGACGACGTGATTTGTCAGGGGCGAACAAGAAGATTTCGACCGGGTTGATTTTTTTTTTCATAGCTACTTTATGCTTATACCATCTTTACTTTACGCTTTATCTCAGTACTGTCTAAATAATATATAACTTACTACTGTATTGCTGGTTTGCAACCATTCCTGAGAGATTCAAACGACAAAGACCCTGGCGACCATGTTGGATGACAAACAATAACTGAATCTTTTGTTAATGGTCACCAACATGGCGGAGATGACGTCAAAGTTGCAAACCAAGAAGCAACGTCCTTGTTAACAACAGAGTTACCTATACTTGATTCTTTGAAATAAAACTTGATTCTTTGAAAACAATCTTGATTCTTTGAAACGCAAACTTGATTCTTTGAAACGCAAACTTGATTCTTTGAAAACAATCTTGATTCTTTGAAACGCAAACTTGATTCTTTGAAACGCAAACTTGATTCTTTGAAACGCAAACTTGATTCTTTGAAACGCAAACTTGATTCTTTGAAACGCAAACTTGATTCTTTGAAACGAAAACTTGATTTTTTTTTAAAGAATCAAGTTTGCGTTTCAAAGAATCAAGATTGTTTTAAAAGAATCAAGTTTGCGTTTCAAAGAATCAAGTATGGAGCTGAAATTCGATCGAAAATAATTTTCGCTTTTCTTTCGAAAAGCTGTAAATAATGTGAATTAAAGTGCTTTAAGAGCCCATGTTACCAATGGTCAGACATTCGACGGCAAGTGTCGTAAAATGGATTTCGCTTATATTCTTACCTAATGTAGGCCCTTATGTGAAACAAATCACTGCATACTTAGTTTGGCTGAATATCGATTAGTTTCGGAGAAAATCGATAATAACTGAATACCGCCAAAATGACAGTTTCGGAGCTCAAAATTTATGGCGAGTTTCGTAGCTTCGCGTGAAAAAATAAAGCACTCTAGAAGGAAAATACCTATCAAATGTTGTAGACTGACATCAAAAGAATACGTCGAAAGCGATTTTAGCACTTCGTGTCCTTTTATTTACAAAATGTAATTAAATTTATTTGACACACTTTTGACTTGATTAAAAATAGGTCAAACTTATCGTTTAATTTAGGCATGTGCGAAGCGAAATAATTGGTCAAAAATTTGGCATTTGAAAGACGAAAGGTTATTGTTTTCGATTCCAGAACGATTATCTGGGGAAATGATTCAGTACGATGCTTTCGAATTTCGAAGTTGCATAAAATTCGTTAATTCAATTGATTCAGGAGATTCGATCTTTTTATGTAAATATTGCACGCAAAGGCCGGGTTTAATTCTTCCCAAGTGAATGAAGCCGGTTCAACTATTTCTAATTGAATGATGGAAATGCTTACCTTGATGTTGCTTAAACATTTTAAACAGCGTTGTGGTCTTCGTTATAAGTACACCAGTGCGAGATTTATCGCCTCAACGAGCCAAGTGTATACATGTACTCCCGTTTTGAAGTGACAATTCTTTTTTATCCATTCTCAAAAACTGGCCAGCCGCAGGTGCTTTACCTAAGTAGGTTTTACTTCACATCAGCCTGAAATGAACTAAAAAGCAGAAGCCGATCGATCGATTGGGCGAAAACTCGTTATTTCAAAAGCGTATGTTCCTTGTCCTGTGGAATGTGCAGATAATTAATTCACAAGAACGATTTCGCAGTGAAATTGACAACCACCGCCGGGACATATGAAGCTATGTAGTTCAATGCTCAGCCTAGCTTTGCCTAGCTCGAACTTTAAATAATAGACTGCACTGAGCAGCTAAAGAAATTTCAATTAAAAAAAACACTTCGAGAAAGTTGGTTGCGTGACAACGCTTTTTACTTCCGGGCCGGAAGTTCTAATATCCTTATTTCTCTATTCTTGACTTCTTGTTCTTCTTCTTTTTCGAAGGAAGCGCAAAAACACATGAAAACAAAAACTTTAAGTTGCCGTTCAGTATCAGTGCATGTGAATTAATGTGCAAGAAGTCCTTGATAGTATTGACTGCAGCAAGGAAGAGCCAGAAAATGTATTTATAAATAAGTATTTTAGATCCGTCCTGATTTATAAACAAAATTTTTAGATTAATCTCGCCCAACTGAGAATCTTCATCCCGATCCCGCCTGGTTATATGCCCGCCTTTTTCCGGTGACGTCTCAACTGATTGAAACTGCTTTTTGACATTTTCCCCAATAATTAACCCTATTCTGCCTGGGCTTTTTTTCGTTCCTGGGCCTGGGGGGGGGGGGGGGGGTGGGGGGGGGGCAGATAGTGCCCCCCCTATGTATCTCGAAAAGTATTGACGCTATGAAAATGAAACTTACATGGTGTGTAAAGCATCCGAAAATCTTTATTTTAGTGGCAGTCACGTGTCAATTATGACGTCATATACGCCATAATGACGTCATGCGTTAAAAAAATCCGCCATCTTGGATCCTAAATCTTGGATTTCTAAATTGTTCAGAAATGTCAGAAAATCTCCAAATTTGCTTTGAAAAAATCAAGAAAAATATAAAGATGCTAAAACGGCAAAGATTTTGGAAGGATTTCATCGTAAAAAGCAAAAATGTTATGAATTGAGCTAGAAAATCAACAAATTTGGGTAAAACGATCTGTATCTCAAAAAGTATTTGTGCTATAAAAATGAAACTTATGTGGTGAATAAAGCATTCAAACATGTTTATTTTAGTGGCAATTACGAATCAATTATGATATCATATCACGCCGAAATAACGTCATACTTTAAACCTGTCCGCCATCTTGAATCCGCCATCTTGGATTTTTCAATTGTTCAGAAATGTCAAAAAATCACCAAATTTGATTTGAAAACATCGAAAACAATATAAGGATGCAAAAATTGCAAATATTTTGGAAGAAACTTTTCGTAAAAAGCGAAAACCTCATGAAAATGGACATTTAAACTGAAAATACCAAATTTGGCTAAAACGGCCTGTCAAAACTTGGTTGCCATGGAAACATCAAGTCACGTGTTCAAAAAATTGGCACACCAAAATGTTCCCATATAATTTTTAGGAAAAGTCATAAAGTTTGGCTATGATTGCTTGAATGGTCTTTAAGTACGATAAATTTGAAGTCAGCGCGGGCACTTTCTGCCCCCCCCCCCCTCCCCCAGGCAGAATAGGGTTAAAGCCCATATGTATTATTTAAAGTCTCCTCTGCTTTTTGCAAAAAAAGGAAGTTAACCGTTTGCTTTATCCATGTTTAAAAATATAGTACAGTGTCCCGTTTGTGGCATCTGCTTACATCACCATAGACTACGATCGCGAGTAGTCCCTCATTTTTCTCAGATCGTTCCACGCGCTTCGCGCGCGCGCTCGCCCGCTCGATCTGAGAAAAATGAGGGACTACTCGTTGTCTAACATCAGCCACCCCCTTTATACAAAAAATAATGAATTATCTTGTTCTCGTCTATTATTTATTGTCGGATGATTTTGATATGACACCAGCTTATAAAATCCGTTCTATTCTCTTTCGCTTCGCTCAGTCGAATAGAAAACATTTCTATTATAAGTAATGACGCAAACAACACAACAGTTTGTGGAGGAAGCCGCCAGTAATTATTGAGTTTATTAACAAAGGTCTGAATAGTGCTAAATACAAGAATGGTGATAAATAGTGCTAATGACAAGAGACGAAATACAGGAAGAAGCAGTCGAAATTAACCTAAAATAATACAATCAACAAAATAGCAAAGATACATGAAATGAAAAATAGCCTCGAGTAAACTGGTCGGCGTCAAGTGGTGTGACATTAATAACAAGGAGTGGTTTCGGGTCTGATTGCCCCAATGGGAATTAACTAAAAGAAATACATATCCCTTCTCAAAAAATTGTAGATTTTCATGCACCGCCTAATGGAAACTGTAAGGGATGGACCATTTTATTTTGGGAGGGCCGGGGGCAATTACAAAAAAAAAAATTCCTGCACAGCAAAAGTAGAGAAAAAAAATCGTGCAAAGCTCACTCACTCACTCACTCACTCACAAGCAAAAGGTGAAAAAATATTCTTGCACAAACTCAAGACGGAAAAAAAATTCGAGCTCAGAAAAATTGCCCAACCCCCCCCACCCCCCCCCCCCCAAAAAAGAAAATAATAAAATGGTCCATCCCTAAGTCCATGTACATTCCGCTGCGCTTCTCAACACATCTGAGGTCAATACATTTTTCATTTCTTACACTACGCCAGTCAATGTGAAAGTTTTCCACATATTTGTGTGTAAAGTCCGCGGGAAACGTTAGCCACAAGCATAATGAAAAAATGCAAACAATTCAGTTACCTACCCCCTGGATATGTCTTATAATAACGAAAAACCAAGGGGGAGGGGTCCATCAACCCCCTCCAGGAATGGGCTCCTGCCCCCTCCTATTATACGGTCGTTGGGGGTATGACTTTGGATGTACGGCTGAGGGTTAAATTGCTTTTATTAATACTTTGGTTTCTTTGACTTTTTCTAAACTCGAACTGTAACTTTGAATTTTCATTGTCATCGTATTATTATATATTTTGCATTTAATCAGCTCTGAGTGATTTTCTTTTGCCTGTATTTTGAGCCCTGTTTGAATTTCTTTTTTTAGCGTATCCCTCCCCTCCCCCCTTACAAATAGGTCTACCCCTCATTTGCAACCAAACACAAAAGACAACAAAACCTCGCCTTAAAATTTGCACGTGCTGAATTTGTAATTTTGTTGGAGGAGGTAATTTATACATTTTATTTCTTCTCTCCTCGTGGCGAGCAGTTGTCTTCGTCGAGCGGAAAGAAACTTTATTTTGGCATTACTTCTGAAACCTCTAGTCAATGGAATCTTAAACTAGCTAAATCCTTAGCTTGTGCTTCAGTCCCAGGAAAGCAAAGCACGTTTGGAAGGGTGGCGGACCTTAGTGACTCAGTCGGCTGTTAAAACCGGCAAACTTTGATGAACACGGGTAAGAATTTGCAAACTTTACTGCAAGAGAATTTAAGTGCAAGGTAGAAAATTGTTTTGGTAGATAGTAAATAGAACCTAGTTGCCAAAAGTGAATTCATTGTGAATTAGTAAAGTGCTCTTGTTCCAAAGCTTGAATTAATGGACTCAAAAGTACCAAAGCTTTATCTCACTGTCATACCATTTATTTGTATGACATAACCGTGCACAATTCGTAATTATATTTAGTTTAATTTTTCCAATTTAAGATGAAATATCAACAGCAGTGTTTTATTTCCATAGATGACGGAAAACGCAGTGGCGGAATACAGCTTCAGAAGTGAATATCATGAGAGGACAGTTTGGGCCTAAAGCCAGGAGCTTCATAAATCATATTTCCTATGGTGAGTTTTTATATAAGTTTTTATAAAGAAGCGCCAAATTTAAACAGCCTTTTAGTGCGACTACTGCAACCAAGGCCAGCCAAACAAATTCTTTGCAAATTCTCCAGTAGCATATGAGTGTTAAACAATAAAAATGGTCAACAGTGCAGCTTACTTAGATCCATAATTTGTGGGAAATCTATTGTTAACAAGGTTTTCATTTGCTGATTTGCACATAATTTTGTTGGTTGGAGTAGTCGCACTGTAAATTTCTTAAACTAGATAGCTGATTAAAAGCAACATTTGGACATTGTGCATACTATTTTGAGAGTCTGATTCAGTATGCTCAATATTGTTGTTTGTGTATACGAGAGATCGTGGGTGATGCGGAAATGTGCCTTTTTGTTGTGTTTTCCGAAGTTTTGACTACGTATTTAGACGATAAAATGCAAAACGAATGACCATAGAGCGTCTTTGTATTTTTGTTAGTGGTGGTTGGGTTGGGGTTAGAGAGGGGAAGTATGTTCATAGAATTCTCGGAATGCCGTTGAAGGAAATTTGCAACAACAACAACAACAACAACAACAACAACAAAATAGCCAGACAAACATCGTAACTTTTTGTACTTCAAGGCTAGTGATAGTTATGGGGTTATGTTCTGATATAGCCCAATGCAAAAACGCGAGAAGGCTGCGGATGAATAAGATTATTTTTCGTAAGCCTGGAAAAAGGGGGGGGGGGGTGGGTGTTGGGGGGTGGGGGGTGAAAGTTCCAAACTTAAAGCATTCAAGCATTTTGGTGTGTCAATTGTTTGGATTCAATTTTTTAAAGTCTGCCATTAATTTCGCCACTTTTCAGGTAGAAACTTTCGAACTAAGTTTGGTTGTTTAGGCGACATTTAGCTTTTTTGAATAAATTTTACATACTCATCCCCAGTCCTCTCGCGTTTTAGCAATGGGCTATTCCTCCTTAGTGATTTTATGCGTTAAAACCCACAAACGATAAGAATATCGTGCTATGCTAAGTTCGTGATATTTTGGGGGATATCAGTTTTGCCAGGACAATAGGAAGTGGGGAGGGGCTTGTTCAATTCATCGAAAATAGGGGACACGAAAATTTCAATTCAGAGCGACACAAATTCTATGAAATACTTTTATTTTAAACTTTGCCCTTTTGTATTTTGAATCATCATACAATTTTATGCTAATGATTGTCGAGTGTAAATGAGTTTTAATGGTTTTTAAGGGTATCTGAAATTCCCAGGGGATTTCATAACACGCGTCTCTTTTTCAATTGTTTTTTAAAAATTCATAAAACATTCGTATGTGTAGTGTTGCTAATTACCGTTCCTGTTTGTTCTATTTCAGTGCTTGTTGCCGTATAGAAGATCAGAATTGTACTCCAAGCAAGATGTCACATGCTTCTTACAGTGAATGCCTTATATTCATCAGGATTTAAAGAGACCTTGGAACGAGGTTGTACAAAAGGTAGGTCTTTTAAGGTGATTTGTAAGCAGAAAGTATTTGCCAAAATTTTGCTTCGTCGCGTTTAATAGACAAATGAAGTCACTTGTTTTCACGTGTTAACTTTCGTTGTTGAATTGTGTGACCGATATTTGCACGAGTGGTCATTATTGACTATTTTTTCCAAAAATATACACCGCGGACTATGCACGCCACTCGAAAGCTGATCAACTGCTCAATTTTACAACAATCGCTAAAACTTGAAAACAAGTAATTCATTGTTTTGTCAACAACCAAGATCTACTGAGTTGAGCTGTTTTCGTACCAATTTGTTAGAATTATTTTAGAAAACCCGTGAAACCAAATTCAATATTCATAATCTCTTGTCAAATTAATAAATTGACGCGGATTTTTCGTCATTTTGAGCGAGGTGTAAATGTGGAGCTAAATACAGTGTTTTTATGGGAATACGATGCAAAATAATTTCCGTGAAATTTGATTCTGAAATATTCACAGGCTATAAACTTGAGATACCTAGCAAAATATTTTACTGATCAAATTTAAGGAATGTAAATTTGTTAGGAAGCGTGTTGTGACGTTTTGAGTTTGTCTGTACTAAATTTTTACTAAATTTTCCTGCGGAAAAATGTGTTGAATACTGAAGACGCGACTGAACGTTGCCCAGCAAATCTACATCCCTCATCAAACTTTATCAGTATAATTTTTTGCCAGGTGTATTCAGACTGTGAATATTTTAGGATCAGCGGAAGTCATTTCACATCGAATTTCCTTACTGAACACTGCAGTTTCGCGCCATGTTTGCAATTCGCTCAAATTGTCGGACAAAATCCCAAACTGTTTTGTTTTACGGGTTTTGCCGTAAAATCGCCCTTGCAGTTCAAACAACTTTTACATTTGTTTTTTATGTTGCCTACGATTCCATCACTCAGGAGAAATATTAATTCCCGACAATTATAATTAATATATATATAGGGAGACAAAGCTGATCAACTGATGATAGCATGTTTTGTACATCTACAATTTGTAAACATGTTCAACTCCTTTCGTATAATTTTAACACGTACGCTTGTTTTCTCTTTCAGTGCCTTTAATACTGCTTGTTGAAGTGGACCACAATCCAGGAGAGAGAACTCAGGCTTACAGGACAAGATATAGTCAGAGATTAATTCTAGAGGTATAACTATTTGTAATTTAGCCGCGGAAAAATGCTTAGTATTATTTTGCTACTCGCCAACAAGAAGAAAGCCATTATTCTCGAGTGATTTCCCCAAATCCATTAACAAAACCGAGAAAGCATTAAGGAAATTTCGTTTTGCTGAAACTTGATTCACAGAATTCGTGCAACTTGGGAAAATTTTCAACGTTATTACAAAGCGAATTACTGTCGCCATCTGAGATAGCGTAATAGATTTTGCAGTTATAATATGCAATGCATGGTCTATTGCGCTATTCTGTGACGGCAGTGATTTGCTTTATGATTATTTTGATTTTGTTTTCATTACAGTCATTGGAAAATTGCTCGTGTAATTTGACGAATACAACTTCAAGCTTGAATCGTTAGTCGTTCTTAGAATTTTCCTGTTCCAAGTTTTATTTATTTTTTCTTAACTACAGCGGTCATTTGACTTTAGTTTTCTTCTATTGATACTGTTGTAATTCAGTAGTTGTATAATAATTACTAGTCTTATTACTTGTACTCGAGTGTTTGCTTGTTATTGAAAACATTGTAATTAGTTAATGGTAAAGGAATAAAAACACTATTAAACTACCATTGTTTCTTTTATTTATTGTCTTTTATTGAGCATATAATTGCGCTTGCGCTTTAAAACTTGCTTAGTGACCACCCCTGGAAGAAATGTAGGCTATCTCTTTTACTCTATTTTAACTATGTAAGGTTGCTAAAAAGAAAAAAAATTCCGCGCTTTTGAACAGAGTCTAGCATAAGAAATCAAATATGTACTAAGACTTTTGATGGGTAAAAACCGTTGGCACAATGCACGATTTTTTTCCCGCCAAAAGACTTAGTATATTTTTGACTCAACACCAGAGACCGTTCAAAAGGGCAGACTTTTTTCCAAAGATAATTTTCCCGCCAAAAGACTTAGTTTTTTTTTCGAATTTTTTTCTCGACAAAATGTTCCCGCCAAAAGACTTAGCTTTTTTTCCGATTTTTATTTTGTCCACAGAGAGATTTAATTTCTATCCTGAAAGCTATTACCAGCCAAAGACATCGGAGACAATATTTTTTTATCCTTCTGGCGATATATTTGAACATGAACAAAAATTATTCGAACTTAATGGTACTCTTCACGAGTCATTTGTATACTTTCTAAACATTTTCTACTTGAATTATTTACCTGTAGGTATTAAGCTACGCCATACAACTTTTGATTTGTTACAATGGAGCAAGAGACTCTGGTAAATCAAAATCCAATTATGCGCGATTATTGCCATGATTTATAAACCCAAAGAGTAAATTTCCAGTTTAGTATGCCACGTTTTGCGCGATCTTTTCTCTTGCCCTCTGTAACAACCAAAAATGCAACAAAACAGACTAGCTACAAAAATCAATATCTGGTCCCACGGAGATGTTTAACCCAAATAATACAAACTTTGATAGCACAAAACGATAATAAAGCAAATCAAGTCAAGGATGTACCGATCACGAGTTAAAAAAAAAAATGGTTTATATCGAATTGGAAAATTAGATTTGAACTGAAACGCTAAATGTTCTAATTAGTATTTTTTTTTCCTCTTCTTCATCTTTGACATAAAATTGAAAAATTGAAAAATGCCGAATCCGTTTCTTGTTCAGTTAAGCAGAGTTTGTGTAATTACAAGACAAATGTTTTTTGCGAGAAAAGGAAAGGATAAAAGCCGCCACAGGAACGTAGAACACACCAAAAAATTTTCTTCGATACACTTATGTTGATTATCGAAAATATACAATTCGGTTTTGCTACAGCATTTTTATTTTGTAGTCCGTGATCCAATCTTTTCAAATCCAAGATCGACATATCAATTCTCCATTTTCATCGCCGTCTGAGAATTTGGTGGAACATCAAGACAATAGTTTCTCAATTAGTGATTTTCTCTTATTTTTTTCGGTTTCAGTTGCAACATGCTAGAGCATTATTTTGTGGTCCGTGGTCCGTGATCCTCAGATCCTTTCAAACCCAAAGTCAGTTCTGAGACATAATCTTCCTAATTGTTGATTTTCTATGTTTTCATTACCTATTGTATCAGAGCTTATAAAAAAAACGCGCCTTTTTGTAAACATACCGTCAGGAATAAACCAGATATTGATTTTTAAATTACTTAAATATCAAGGATATAATTGACAATTTGAAGGGTCCTCCATTCAGGATATAGGAAAGCAAATTCGGGCATATTAAACAAAACTCGCCTAAAATATTTTACAGTAAAAAACAAAGACAATTGCCACAAAAATTCCCCCGTCACTGCAATTCAAAGAGTGACGTGTTTTTCTAAAGCAATTTGTATTTCATGGAGGGACCTTCAAATAGCCATGACTAAAAATACATTAACTGAAAGTGTTGGTGGTTATAGAAACGTGAAGCTACGGTTAAGGTGGCGTGTTCATTTCGAATAATAAGCCTTACATTGTGTGCTACCTGGGCGTGAAGAGAATAATGTAATGTAAAAATGCATCGTACAAAAATAGGTCATGGTACCTGGTTTCAATGTTGAATGACTTGAATGGCTAACCTTAACCCTATTCTGCCTGGGGGGGGGGGGGGCAGAAAGTGCCCGCGCTGACTTCAAATTTATCGTACTTAAAGAGCATTCAAGCAATCATAGCCAAACTTTATGTCTTTTCCTAAAAATTATCTGGGAAACATTTTGGTGTGCCAATTTTTTGATCACGTGACTTGATGTTTCATGGCAACCATGTTTTGACAGGCCGTTTTAGCCAAATTTGGTATTTTCAGTTTAAATGTCCGTTTTCATGAGATTTTCGCTTTTACGAAGAGTTTCTTCCAAAATATTTGCTAATTTTTGCATCCTTATATTGTTTTCGATGTTTTCAAATCAAATTTGGTTATTTTCTGACATTTCTGAACAATTGAAAATCCAAGATGGCGGATCCAAGATGGCGGACAGGTTTAAAGTATGACGTTATTTCGGCGTGATATGATATCATAATTGATTCGTAATTGCCACTAAAATAAACATGTTTGAATCCTTTATTCACCACCTAAGTTTCATTTATAGCACAAATACTTTTTGAGATACAGATCGTTTTACCCAAATTTGTTGATTTTTTAGCTTAATTTTCAGTTTTCATAACATTTTTGCTTTTTACGATGAAATCCTTCCAACATCTTTGCCGTTTAGCATCTTTATATTTTTCTTGATTTTTTCAAAGCAAATTTGGAGATTTTCTTACATTTCTGAACAATTTAGAAATCCAAGATTTAGGATCCAAGATGGCGGATTTTTTAACGTATGACGTCATTATGGCGTGTATGACGTCATAATTGACACGTGACTGCCACTAAAATAAAGATTTTCGGATGCTTTACACACCATGTAAGTTTCATTTTCATAGCGTCAATACTTTTCGAGATACATAGGGGGGGGGGGGGGGGGGTGGACTATCTGCCAGGCTCAGGAACGAAAAAAAAGCCCAGGCAGAATAGGGTTAAGTTCATTTCAAATCCACTTGAAAAAACAGATGAATAGTAAATGAAAATGGCATGTATACTTAATTAAAGGGGTTGAAAACATTTAGTTGCACGACCTCTAAGTCGCTCCACGTCTCTTAAAAAACATTCACAAAAGTTTCGTATTAAATAACACTTCAGCAATCATTATCATTATCAGTATATAAACTGAAAACAATTCAATTGAGCGATTTTCCAACAACTTTTGAGAAGGATTTCCCTCTACGTTGGCTTCTGAAAAACGTATTCAACTGTTAACCAATCAGAGGAAAGATACTACTTTCAAATGCTGGCCAATCAAAGGGGAGGAAAGAACAAGTGTCACTCGACGTTTTTCAGGAGTTACTACTAGCTGCCAAAGCTATATAAGAAAACCGCTCTATAAAATTACTTTCGTCAGCAATTATTCCAAAATAATACGTGGCAAGTATATTTCAAGAACTCGCATCAAGAATCCTTTAAGTTGGTGATCTAGTGAAAACTCTTTACGCTTCTTTCAAATCCAAAGAATACCACGAATAAACGACAGTGAGAAAAAAAAACAGCAACAGAAAAGATATCTCGTAGTAATCAAAAAGGCTTGCGCTTCAAATATATTACCACCATGGAAAATTAATTTTAAAATCAAATTCTTATCGTTTTGTCGTCTTCTCCAATGCTTGGATCTCCTCATATTCCATAAGCTCTTCATGGTTTAAATTCTCCTTGCCTTCTTTCGGTCAGTATTCTCCCTGAAAGTTAATGAAACAAATAAAATCGTCATGTCATGATAGCAAGCGAACTTTTTATATAATTAGAAGATAAACATGGCCCCACTATAATTTCTAACAAATTCAGAACAAGCGTTGTAAAAACATTTAGAATATATTACCAGTACATTGCTATGCATGTTGAAGGTGTAATTCTGCATGAGTTGTAGTAGTATTTGGAAATAATACCGCGAGTAATATAAGCGGATTTGGACAATTTCGAAATATTACTTGCCGGTATTATTCCTTATAATATACTCAACAAAATATGCAGCTTCTGATTGGTCAATGACGAATGCATAAATAGGTTATAGAGTGCAATACGGAATTGTGATAAACGGTACCGGACAAGTAGAGACGTTTCTGCCGCTTAATGGCATTGAAATAAGCTTTCAAGTTATAATGGTTAAATATTTTCTAAACTATAGTACTGTAATTCTTTCAAAAAGTTCACGCTTGGTTTGTCTGCGCGTTCAAATAAAAAAAAATTCTGCGGAGGGAATTCAGAGCCACCTTAAATTTTCGAAAATTTAAGGTGGCTCTGAATTCCCTCCGCAGAATGTTTTGAAACTTTGCAAAACGTTGCATCTTAACATGCTGATCATTATTCAATTATAAAAATGGGGGTCACCGGGCTCGTTTTTGAGTTATAAGCACTTAAAGCTAAAAATAAGGGTGTTTTTGACAGGTAATATTGTTGCTATGGTAACCTATTATGTCACAAATATTATCATAACTTGTTCACCGATGATTAGGCAATCGTTTGACACCTTTATTTTAACATCAACTGATATAAGATGGTAGTATCGATCAATCAAAGCGCAAGGGCTGTAAACCGTTACCAGCCACCTTAAATTATAATGGCATCAAACGAATGCCCAACCATTGGTAAACAAGTCACGATCATTTTATTGACATCAAAGCTCACCATAGCAACAGTGTAACCTGTCATAAACACCCTTGGAAAATATAAGGTAGCTCTTAGAATTTTTTAACACTTTAATAATCGTTATTCAACAATAACAAATGGGGGTCAGAGAGCCCGCCAGTTTTTTTAGTGAGGGGAATTTAAGTCCTCTGAAATGACTAGAAATGCATCTAAATTTAACAAGCGTGCACGGTGCAAATTACAAACATTCAGCGCTTAAAAAGCGATGTTTTTAATGCAAGAATCAACATTTGTTATCCGATCTTTAAATTCAGAGAGAGTTGTCCACTGTTCGAAAACCAATCAGAAATTTTTGGAGACTCTTTCTGTGTGTGATTATCTCGCAAGACTGAATGTCCCGCGTTGTCCAGAGCTGTATATAATTCTAGTTTAAAGTATCTATGGCGATAAAAATTTGTCATAAAAAAACGTTTCCCTACAAAACGCAAGATGCAACTGCTCAATAGCATAAAGTCAGTGATCAATTATAGCTCAAAGGTATCTACTCGTCACAACTTAACTCTTGATGTTAGCTCAGTTGTAATCGCGTCTACTTTTGTCCGTTGCGAACTACTGTAGATTAGAAAGAAAATTTGTGCGAAATTTTTACTAGTATTTTTTCTAGAAAAGTTGGGGGGGGGGGGGGTAAAGCCACTCCCAGCCCCTCCCTTTGCGTGGTCGATGGGTCACCGAGCTTATTTTTCAATTATAAGTACTTAAAGCTAAAATTAAGAGTGTTTTTGATAGGTACTACAGTTACTATGGTAAACTTGTATGCCAAGAAGATGATCATATCTTGTTTACTAATAATTGGGCATTCGTTTGATAGCATTATTTCAACATAAACGGAAATAGGATGATAGTAGTGATCAATCAAAGCACGCAAGTGCTGTAAACCGCCGGTTGCAAGTTGTATTTGGTAAAAAGAGAAAATATAAAATAAAATATATTTGAATTGCGATCTAGCTGAATTTTTAAAAATAAATTTCAATGTGTTATCAGTCAATCCAATTTAGTACAAAAGTTCATGATCTAAACAGCTAGCTTTAAGCAGCTTCTTTGATCGTCTTTGCGGAAATTATATGCCAGTACGTAGTTTAGATTCAGTAGTGTCCAAGGAAGATTCTATACAAAATGATGCAGCACTTACCAATCTAACAACTTGAATGGTTTCCATGATTTCTTTTGTTCTTCGTTTTTCAAAATCATCCTCTAGTCACTGTGCTTTGAATACGATGATCTGTTAAAGAATCAAAACTCTATTAAAATACTGTTTTAACTTTTCAATGCGAATTGATCTTACAAACGCAAAGGACCATTACATCATAAACGCGTCAGTAGCTCAAGGTGGCGTGTTTCTAGTCTTCTATTCTTTGCATGCAGGACAAGTTAGGACTGGTTTCCAAGAAAACTGTTGCTAGATTCCATACAAAGATATAGCACTTACCAATCCAACACAATCCTTGGATGCTGTTCATGATTCCTTCAGTCAGTTTTCTTCTGTTCTTTGGTTTTCGACGATTAGCGAAGTTAACTGTCAGCAATTGTGTAGAACGTAAACTGATGCGAAGATCTGCTGAAAAATAAATTAAAAACGCCATCAACACAGAGGTTTGAGAGTTGATCTTACAAATGTATGGTTTGATTTGAACTTCAGACCAACATGATGGAGTTCTCATCGATCGTCATCATCATCATCATCATCATCATCGTCGTCGCCGTCATCATCGTCATCATATCGTTATCGTCATATATCATGCAGTGTAACTAAAATGGTCAAATTTGTCTTGAGTGCAGTCACTTTTGGATGTGATGACATTTTAGGGTTAAGAAAGACAATTTTTAGACAACTACAGCAGGATTTGAACCTAAAACTTTCTTTACATTGCTAAAATGAAGTTCTACTGAGGTACAATAGTCTCTTGGCTAGACCAAATAAGCATCCCGCTGATCCTGCCAAACGTCGCCCCCTCTCCACACCCCTTAACTGTAAGCCCCTCCCCCCAGGTAAATGTTTTTGAAAGCCCAAAGCCTACCGCTTTCTATCAAGTTTCATTACTATCGATACAACTTTACAAAGTGATATGCAGCCATTTATTTCCACGACATACATTTAGAAA
Source organism: Desmophyllum pertusum (assembly GCA_029204205.1). Taxonomy (NCBI): domain Eukaryota; kingdom Metazoa; phylum Cnidaria; class Anthozoa; order Scleractinia; family Caryophylliidae; genus Desmophyllum; species Desmophyllum pertusum. The sequence continues at coordinate 8,638 of MU825468.1, read as the reverse complement.
CCAATTCACCGTGTATGACCACTGGTGAACTCGCGAGCGCAGTACACGCAAGCGTAAGTACAACGGCATCACTAAACAAGGTTTTTTAAAACCGACACTATACAACGAATTTGCGCTCAGCTGAATCCGATATTTAGGATTTGTTTTCGTAAAAACAGGCTTTGAAATCAAATTGTAATAACACAACTAACTGTTCGATACTGGAATTTAACTAATTCAAAATAGATTATAGGTACCTTGACAAGTGCAACTGCCGACTATATATCCTCGTTCGGTGTGGTTTGCCGCAGGCAAGAACTGCTCAGAATGCCAACTGTTCATGAAATGCTTTCCGTTGGTTCCACGTACGCTAGTTGTCGAGTGTTTCTTTCGTTTTTAGGCGGAAAATAAAGCGTTTAAGCTTGAACGTTTCCAATCAAACTAAAACGTGGCCGAGTCCCAGAGAAGAGTTCACACATGGATACAGCCTTGAATATATTAGTTTTCATTAAAATTCATGAAGTAAAGGCACGGAGCAATGTGACAAAAGATTGTATTTTTTCTCAGTGGATTGGACTCTTGTATGAAGAAAACGATTATTCTGGTTGGAAATCAAATGGGGTGATTCTTCCTGCAGGAAAATTTACGGATTAAATTCGAGGTTTACGATTTTTTAACAGAATGACCAGGAATCATCAAATCATTTATTTAATTAGATCACTAGCACGGTGTATCAACCTGGAAAAATTATCAAATGGTACAGCGTTCTATCGTTCCGCGTGCTTGTTTTAAAACTGTTTTAAAAACTGCAAAGTTCCATTTGCAGTAAAAATTCTGACCGGATATTTCAATGAAATTGTAAAATCTAAAGGGACGCAGCAAGTGCATTTCAACTGAAAACTATTGCTCGTAATAAATGTCAAACAAATTGGCGTTTTTTACTTCGTTTTTCGTTCTCCTCGCGCGCGGAATTATCACTAGAAACTCGAAGTGTGTAAATACCAATAAAGCGCACGTAAGGGAGAAATAAATATTTCAGGCATAAAAATAACATATTAGAGAGATTAAGCATCACGTTTGTTTTTCCCGCAAACGTGTGAATTATTTTCGACTTTTTCTGATTGGAGTAAAAATAAAAAGAATCGACTGCAAGCTGAAGTTTGCCGTTTTCCGTCTCTATTGTATGAAAACATGACCGCGTACTGCGGTACTGACTAGCTTTCGTTGACGGAGGAATTTTCGCGCAATGAATTCATGTTATACTCTCCTGAACTTATAATATAACTGCTCTGCGAGCAGGCACGGATGAATTGAATCTTGCAATATTATTCATCATTTTTTCAGCATGTTGAGCTGAGTTTCTCATATAAAACTCTTTTATTTTGCATAATAATTTGTTATTATGCAGTTACAGATATACTGGTTTGTTGGAGTGTCAAAAAAATAGAGAAGTATGGTAATAACGTGAACGTTATGTTATGTGAGATGACGCTGGAAAACAAAAATAGAGCTTGTGCCGGGAAAGGTATACTGGAAGCTGCCTTCGACAAGGTCGTTAGACCTTTGTTGCATGCGAGAGCCGCGGACCGCTGTACAATTAAAAGCATGTGTGCATGGTTGAACAATTATAACAATTCCTAATGAAAGGGGGACAGTTTTCGGTGGTTATTTTAGCGATGATGAAAGGGGGACAGTTTTCAGTGGTTATTTTAACAATGGTAGCTTACATGGAAATGCGATTCGCCTAAAATCGTTTAGAAAACATTTGGGGAAACGGCCTAAAAAGCTATGGAGGTGTTGGGGGGGGGGGGGGGTTGAGTTTAAAAGGGGAGATGGGATATGTAACTGTCTGTTAACTGTTAATTAAGTTCCCCCTCTATTTATAACTGAAAGTAAGAGGAGGCATAGTGAAATGTAGAAAACAACAGTTGATGTTTCTGGTCAAATTTATTAAAAAATATATATTATCTCTTTATTTACAAGAATTAAAATGTCGAAACTCCATTAAGCTCTTGTATTACGCTAGAGTTTCATATGGTGCTACTGAACATTCCTGCGCACCATAGCGCATTTTCCTTCCTGTCAGTCAGTCTGCCTGTACGTTAACGCGCTTTCTCTCGCGTCTTAGAATCCCTTGTCTGCTTTCTGGGTCCGTATTGAGAAAAACTATTCCCGTTGTCTTGAGTAGGACGTAGGACTGTACTCATAGCAGTACTAACTCATAGTTACTGTAGTACTAATTCATAGTGGTACTCATAGTAGTACTAATAGGACAGTTCACGCGTCATGCCTGTAATTGGACCGTGTAATTTACAAAACGTTTAACCGTTTAACGTTTTTTGCGTAGGACATCAGTTGGCGTCTAGGCTATTTTTAGATCATTTTCCCGCGAAACCAGTAGCCAATCACGCAGGAAGAATGTTGCCTGCGAGAAATAATGGCGTATGTCGAGGTACGCTGTATGCTTTACTCTTTACTACTCGTTTACTCTCCACCGCGGTCAAACCTCTACAGAGCATGCGCGAAAAAATAAGCTACGCCGACAAACCTCAACATTACACTGTGTTTAAAGCACGTCTAACTTTTTTGGTAACGCCAAAAAAATGGTAAATTAACAGACTGCTGGAAATATACTGAGCTTTGTGTTTGAAAAGTCTTAAACTTCTCCTTTTACGGTTTCATTTGTGAACGTATCGACCATCGGCTCATGCAGTCCAAACACTTGCAAAAAAAAACAACGAGACCAATATAATTACTAGAATGAAAAGTAAAATGGGTAAAAAAGCCTCTACGACACATGGTGTTCCCTGGTGGTCACCCATGCAAGTGTAACCACGCGCGACAGGGCTTGACTTCGGTGATCGAACGGGAACCGGTGTTGCCCCTAAAATCAGAAATCAGACGGAAAACTCGTCTTAGACGGAAAACCGTCTTAAATTTATATTAGACGAGAAAATCAGGACGGGTTTCCTGTTTGCTACACACTGGAACTAGAAATTCAGCAATTCAGCTTTTGGGATAGAAATGTAACCTGGCCTCACTGTACTCGTCCTACTCTCCGACGCGGCTCTAAGTTATTTATCTGTCTAATTTTGCCGTCCTTAAATTCATATTAGACGGAATTTTGTCAGACGGAATTTCGTCCGAGACGAGTTTCCCGTCTTCTAATATGAATTCGCTAAATGATTCTTTTAAGAAAATAAAGTGCTTTAAGTGATTGTCCACCCATCTTCTCAGTGATATAAACGATTACATTGAAGAAGCGCACATTATATAAAGAGTTACTTTTCTTCCTGTCAACAGGGGTGGGAGGTTTTTGCACAATAGTTCAATAACACTCGACACTCAATCGTGATGAGAATCCATCAGAGCATATTTTGCAACAGATACATGTATCATGTTGTATTCTATAATTACACTTTCTTTACATGAAATCATGTAGTAACAGAATTTTTTAAGATTGGCTCATCGTTTCAACTATGAACTGTAATGTTGGGCAAAATTTAACATTTTAAATATGGGATAACCAGTTTTACCATAACCCAGCGACTGACTATTGGCAAACTCGCAATCTGATTGGCTACACACTCAGGCACCTGGAGCGGCTCTCGGAGCGGCTCTCGGAGCGCGCACAGTTTTTCGTGCATATACAGCCAAAAAATATTAAATAAACAAAACCGGCAGTAAATCAGTTTTATATTGATATTCTATGTTTAATAGATCAGCCGCAGGGTTATGCTAAAACCGAATTAGACGGCTCGCTCTCGGTTTCTATCGACTTTGATAGTTTGGCTCGGGGCTTCGCCCCTCGCCAACTATCAGCCGATAGAAACCTCGAGCTTGCCGTCTAATTGTTAACTGAGGTTACATGTACTAAATATAAGACAAATGAATCCTCAGTTGCCCTCAAAAACAATAACATAACCAGTTTAAAACCCCACTGGTCTGATCTTCATCTCAGCTCGTTTAAGGGAGTAGTTGTGTCCCTTCCAGTCATACCAGTCGACACCATCAGCAAAAGATTCATGTGGTCCGCCCTGATGATAGAGACCATTCAGGCTGGAGCGGTGACAGATATAGTACCACCAGGCCCCTTTAAATTCCGCGGCGCAGTTAGAGGACCAGCTGTCATTGTCTTGATCTTTGGTTGAAAAGGGGTAATTGTTATGAATGGAAAGAGAATCACCAGCAGTCCCTAAAGAGAAAATAATGATGATAATTATATATCATATAATGATATAATTATTTTGTTAGTTGTTGTTGTTTTGTTGGCTTAGATCTACAGTTGAACCTCTATAATACGGACACCCGAAGGGACGGAGCAAAGTGTCCGTATCAGAGAGTTGTCTAGACTGCGAGCAGTCCCTCTTTCTTTCCGATAGCGAGCGGAAGTGAGATACGAACGAGCCAAAGAAGCGGGACTGTCGGCTTTCCTCTTTCCGACGCATGCTAGAATTTCCCGTTGTACAGACAACGGAAAATTCCGATTGGTTAATTAGACAATAGACGCTGTCAGATGAGTTTGATTAGTATTAACTTCTTGACAACTTCTTTCACTCGTTCGTGCCTCACTTCCGCTCGCTCGCGCGTCGCGCTCGATTTTCGCTAGCCTGCGTGCAGACGTCTCATCCTATTTCCTTGCTTCACGCGGGAAAGGGTCGTGAAGCAAGGAAATAGGAGACGTCTGCACGCAGGCTAGATTTCCGCTCTCTCGCGCTTCGCACTCGCTATCGGAAAGAAAGAGGGACTGCTCGCAGTCTAAGAGTTGTCCGTATTATAGAGGTCATGACTATGACGTCACTTTAAAGGATCCACTGACGATAGGAAATCTCGATGATAAATGGCGATAACAGTAATAAAGAGGTTAATAAGTTGATATGAATTTGCTCTCTGGGGCCGAGATTTGGTGTCCCTTGTCCGTATTAGAGAGGGTCCGTATTATAGAGGTTTTCTTTATAAAGAATGTACATGTATGGGAATTTTACCGGGACCAAGGGGACTATCCGTAATCAGAGAGGTATCCGTATTATTAGAGAGGTGTCCGTAAGGAGAGGTTCGACTGTACCTATGATGATACTGATGATATAGGTCGCTGAATGTACTGACTGGACGAGTTTACGATTCGAATCGCCTTTAACATGCAGTAACCCTAGTGATTTATTTAACAAATGCAGATAAACATATATATAACTTACGCAAGAAAATAATAGTAAAGTTTTCTATAGATTCTAAATTAAAACTTATGATTTACCTGAATATGATCCAAGACTCAGTTTGTACTTAGATGCCTCGTCCGTGATTTCAAACGAGTCGTACTCGGCATATCGAGTGTTTCCATCCCAGTCTTCCAGATCCACTCGAAGCCTGTACTGTCCACTGCTGGTCAGGCGGTGTATGTTGTCCAGTCCCAGCCAAAATTCTCCATTCCGATTCCCGAAGCCATTCTTGTAGTCGGTCCAGTTGAGAAAGAAATCACGGAACCGTTCAGTCTCTTCTGGAACACTGTCCATCCTCCACCGGCTGTGGCTTGATCACACTGGTACACGTCAAAGGCACTTGAATCATCAGGGTCGATTGTATAAACACCATTGTTTGTATCACCAGATTTGTACAACTCAGCACAGTTTTTTAGCTGGAACGGAAGATTTCAATTAACGTGATTGGCCCTCATTTTAAAATAAATTATAAAATAGTTTCTGTTTGAATATTTGTCGTCGTCTGTTTCACTCAGTTTTAGAGACACCATTGTTTAATTTCATTTAAGTTCAATTCTTTTTTGTTGAGTTTTTGACAAGAAATATGATATTTTGCAAGAGGCAATGTTTAATTGAATTTTTTAACTATAGTTATCTGTTGGTTATGACGTCATTAAATCCGCCATCTTGGATTTCATTATTTTCTCATGAGGTCAGAATATAACATAAATCGATTATAAATTATTTCAAACTAATAAAAAAATGTACTGATACTACAATGCTGCTTCAAAAACATGACAAATTATTCTTTCTAAACGACGAATCTGAATATTTGAAATTTGGGTAAACTTGCATGTCAAAACACAGTCGTCAAGGCAATTGCCATGGTAACATTAAAATCCGTAGACAAATATATGGCACGTCAAAATGTCCACAGGTGCAGAATGACATTCTGAAAGTTGTAGTATCCCAGAGTGAAACACATATTGTCAATTGGGGAAAAACTTCATGGAGGAGGGGGAGGGGGAGGGGGAGGTGGGAGGGGGGAGGGGCGAGGGATGAGGGGGGAGGGGGAGGGGGGAGGGGGGAGGGTGGAGGGGGGAGGGATCACATTCAGCCCTTGAACGTACGAGGGTGCATTTATTTACTTACGAACTTGACAATCGCAGTTTTGAAGATCAGTGATAATTTGCTGCAATTGTTGCACGATTTCATCTTTACAAGCCGAGACAAGTATGGTTTCCTCCATGAAAGTTGACAGCACAAGGAAAGTGAAAAACACGCTCCACTTTTGAGCAGCCATGTCTGAAAACTGATAACAAAAATGTGCTGGGTTATTATTGACCAAGTTGGAATCGGCCTGGCATGTGCTACAAACTAGGTGGAATATCCAAAAAGTCCGATCTGAAGCTGGTTAGAAAAGAACAGTTTGCTATATATTTGTCAGTTGTCCTAATGACTGGCGTGATAGAAAGAAAGTTTCAAATAATTTAATTACGGAGCAACAGCCTGGCTTCAAATGTTCGCAAAGTTATTTTATTTGACCTATCCCGGCTACAATCGTTAATACTTGTTTTTGCATGGACAATGTTTAAGTATTGAAAATGCACTCATTATAGAACTCTTCTTTGTCAAATGTTTATCGATCAATTTTTATTCTTAAAGAGTGATCGTGAATATTGAAACGTTTGCTTGACGGGATTTATTTGCTCCACACTGACTCGCTATTCTTGAACCTTTCATTCACAAGTTAAAAAACAATGACGGCAGTTTTTTTATGCCTCTCTTCTCTTAATTGCTCGTTGATTATGAATTGGAATATTACGTTCTCAATGTAGCCGTGGAGCTATAAGAATCGAAGAAGTGCAAATTGCCAGGCAAAAAATGTGAATAAAGAGGGAACTGATCTGTACATTTAAAATCCATCTTTTCTGATCATGTCAGATGATTTTCACATTAATTTTACGACATCCATTCGAGGCGGATTTCTCGCTTTAAATAAAAAATACATTTATAAATACATTGTCAGGGACACACAAGAGTTCATTTTCATACAAGAGTTTCGGTTTTCTCTTCTTTAATGGACAAATTTTTTCAAGAAAGAGCAAATATGAAATATATCCAGTTCTTACGTACTTGCATCATTTCCCAATGAAAGGACACTTAGCGTTCTACAATGCTAAACTACAAAAAAGAAATTATCTTCATGCATGTGTATTAAAAGTTGGAGTGTTTTTGTTCAATCAGTTGTTAACAAACTGATTTTCCAGAAGATAAATTAGTCAAGATTTGCTTTTCTATTAAAACGCTTTAAATTGTTTACGCCAATACAAAAAATATACGTTTTTGTTACACAAAAACATATTTGAATCCCTTTTTTTCGATGTGAAGAGAAGGAAAATATTAACATCGCTAGTAATCTACAATTGAAAAGAACCGCCAAAAATCTAATACAACCTTACCTCGAAGTCTTTTCTTTGTCTTGCAGGAATGAACTCTTCGGATGTCTCCAACAGACGGCTGAGAGCGTGAAGATAGTTGCGATATAATATTCTCTAACAAACCTGTGACGTTCTAAACCTGACAAACTAACCAACATGACAGGTATTCCGAGCGAGTGTTGACTTTGTAGTAATTACCAAATACGTCTTCAGGCAAATAATTATAACCGTTGAGCTCATTAAGGTCTAGTAACGACTTTCTGAGGGATTCTTACACCAAAATGAACGAGCTCAGATTTAGATTATGAACTGAGAAGCATATTTTCAATTGCAAGCCTAACTGGAATGGATTTCTCGACTTCGTGACTTTCCTTTACGTCTAACAGCTCACTTCCAAGAGAAACTCAAACAGCTGTGGCAACAGCCGTCACGACTCGTGTTGTCACAGCTTTTGGTCGATTTTATTAATTAAACCTATTTTAAGCACTGAATCTTTAATAATAATGCCATCAGAAGGCAAACGATTTTTGCCATACTTAAACAATAGAGTGTTTCTGTCGAGGAACTATCGGCTGATAGTTGCCCGCGGAAATTTTATGTTCTAAAAAAACAAATATTAGCCCGAGAACGAAGTTCGAGTTCCCAATCAGAATCACAGAAAATTTAGTGGTGAACTATAATACACCATAATGATGACATATGATGAGTTTTATTTCCCACTGGTTTCCAGGCAACATAGGTTACCATAGAAACGATTTTGGCATGCTATTGGTTTTAAAAAAGGTCTATTTTCTCGAAATCTGGTCAGAAACATTGCATCCATTGCATAATTTTGAAGTATGGTTGTTTGACCACCTGTAGATGAAATTTCATGAAAATTTGTAAGGCGGTTTTTTACAATGTAATAATACTGAACTGTTTGCGGATATTTTGTGTATTTCCCAGAATTTTTTCGAAACTATTTCAATAAATAAAAGCTATATGTACCTCTCCTCTGTTGGACTTTATAAGGTAAATGGATCA
>MU825467.1:126661-203479 GCA_029204205.1 Desmophyllum pertusum | reverse complement strand
AATCACCGAGACTTGTGTAAGCATCGCCAAGATTTCCATAGGCACGTCCTTCTTCAGCCCTGTCCCGACTTCTTTGGAAATGCTTAGATCTTGCTGGTGGTACTCTATGGCTTGTTTAACATCACCGAGAAATCTGAAAGCAACACCAAGATTTCCATAGGCATGTCCTTTTGCAGCCCTGTCCCCGACTTCTTTGGCAATGCTAATAGTGCAGCAGTTTGGTGAAAAATTTTGAGTGAATTGCTATTTTGGAGTACAAGCATGAAACCTGGCAGAGTGATAGAGCTTCGGGTATCGAGTAATTCTGGATGTGGAGGCACTTCTCTGGAGAGAATCTTCCATGTTTGAAAACAATGTTACAAATTGCCGAATTATACCCCCCGCGAAGAATTTTCATTTCTACATTTGAAGTCTAAGATAATGATAATTGCTGACAACTCGAGCAGCAAAATGAAGTTTTAGAAGTTGTTGTCTCTTGATCTATTGAACACGTGATGAGTGATGTCCGTCCCTGTAACTGAACAATTTGCTCAGTGTAATAGGTACAAATTATGCAAATGAAGTGCCCGGATTTAACAAATTGTTGTTTGCTTCGGTAATCTGCAACTGGAGTGAATTTTGCTAGGGCATCACAAACAACTGTGGAATTGGTGAAAATAGAATCAATGTCATAAAATAATGACTTAGTTATAATCGGCGAGATGCTGTTTATCAGGAACATGAAGCCAAAACTTAACACGCAGTCAGATTCCATTCGCGCCAAACTCTTTACATAACAATTGAATACTTTCTGAACACATCTAAATTCCATTAATTTTCACACAATTTTTCCCATATATAATCAATTCTATAATTTATGTATTTTGAACTTGAAAATGATGACATGGAGTCATCGAAACGTCGTTCGACTTTAATATCGCTGATTTTCATTCTAAAAATTTTGACTAAACCTTATGTTATTAGAAATAAATAAATAAATAAATAAATTCATCGGCGTTGGAGGCTTGGATGGCACTTGACAAGGTAACATTAGTAATTGCAGCAATCAGTAACTCTCCAAGTAAAGATGTGGTTGTAGAAAATGTATTAGACTTTGAAAGATATGTAGTTCTCCTTTATGAGAGAACGAGCACATGTCTTACAGTAAATCAAACACGCAAATACCTGTTTACTTAAAAGGGGAAGACTATGGATGCCATTCCACCAACTTCTGCTGCACTCTTCCAGCACATCAAACAGGATATTGTTGGGAACAGGCATTGGTTCCCGAGCCATTTCTTCCTTCGCCCTCTGAATGGGGGTGGACAAAAACAGGAAACGAGCGATGGGAGCTAGTGTGGACCCCACTACCTGAAGCGTTGAAAGCATGTTAACAGCTAACTGAGTGAGCTGTCAGCGAAATAAGGGGTGTAAGGGTAACTGTAAGTGTGCCAAGTAAAGGCTTACATGCACCGCCTTGTGCAAGTGTGGGGGTGCCTGCGAGCATAAATAAAGGAAACATAGACCAAATTATGCAAACATAGTCTGTATAAGCGCATTTAGGTCATTACACAGCACAGACCAGCAGCAAAGAGGTTGACAAAGAACACATACGGCGGTGCCAGGGTTGTCACATAGCACAGACAAGCTGCGCAGATATATTTTTAACATAGACTGGTTGCAACGAAATCAGGTAGACGCAAGAATAAGTGGGGGGTCATGTTGCAAAGCAAAACGTGCGGCGCAGAAGTCGTCAGAGCAGAGACAGATTGCGCTAAGTTCGTGACAGATCAAATGTGCTATGCAGAGCTAGCCAAAGGCAGATAAAGATTATGTCTTCACAGGACAGAGACGTGCGGCGCAGAAGTAGCCACTTGAAGAACAGATATACTGATTGTGTTAAGGGCGTCACAGAGCACATACGTGCGGCGTCGACTTTTGTGTAGATGTTACATGATGGAAGTGGATTGTTTTACGGTCAGAAAATGGCACAATTTTTAATGAACTTTATATTGGCAAAATAACGATTAATTACATGGGTTTACAGAAGTGAAATTTTTCTAAATCTAAAGTTTTGGTGAAAACAAGTTTTCTATGTGTGTTTCTTTTTTAACTTATTCGTTTGGAGAAATGAAACAAAATCTTGCATGCGCGTTTTCCCCGGCTTTTAGCAAGATTAATTGAATGCGTTTCCACTATTCTGGGAGGCTTCCGTAAATGGTATATATCAATCTGTCCTCGCAGAGTGAAATTTAGTTTAGAATAGGAGGATTGACCTATTTTGCTATTTATTGCCTTAATTCAAAAATGATGTTTCAGGTGTGGGCACGAGGACAGATTTGAATAGCCCCCATAAGAGAAATCCAGTGACACGTAATGTTGAGTTTCTCAGGTGGCACCCCATTTTCACTTGAATTTCTCAAAATTCAGTATCGCGTCATAGGCCGGCCGTGGTATATCTTTAGAAGTATTGGTGGTCTTAAAATGTTCAAGTCATAGACAGAGCCAACGTGTCTCGATAAAATAATATTTTCTGTCAAATGGTATTAAAATCAAGATATTGTTTTTAGCCTCGTTTTCGTGCTGACTCAGGCTCTATAAACACCCTTACACACTTTCACCGTGAATATTCGAAGTAGCTCCTCCTGTGATATGAATTTTAGAACGTCTCTTACCCGTTTGGAACTGTTCAGATATATTAGACTAAGATATTACATATAATGCTAAGACTCAAATTGTAATTATCTATGCAAAAACCTAACTTTACAGGTCTATGCATTTGCATGAAATTGACAAGTAGTTCAACCTCAAGATACAAGTGTCCTTTATATCCTTTTCAACTTTTTCCACATAAATTGGTAGTTATATAACGGTGTAAAGCAGTTCTATGCTTTGGATTTCAAAGATAATTTATGCCATAGCTGAAAATACGGAAGTACCCATTTTGGCGAGTGCCTCCACATCCAAAATTATGTAGTACGGGAAGCTCTATCACTGTGCCAAGTTTCATGCTTGTACCCCAAGATGAGCAATTATTTCACCATATTCTTGCACTATAAGGCCTTGCTTCTGGTACTCTATGGCTTGTTTAAAATCAGCGAGACATCTGTAAGCAAGGCCACGATTTTTACAGGCTCAGATGCCAACCAAAAAAAATCAAAAAATCTGGGAGATCATCAGTATTAATTTTACAAAGTAACTATTGTCCATCCCCCAAAAAAGCTCCTCTAATCGATGTCACCAAAAAGTCGAAACATCCAAAATCCCCTCAAAATCAGCCAAAATACAGCGTGAAACTACATACAATAGACCCCTCCCCCACTATCTCGAACTGAAACCCGTTTCCCTTGGTTTTGCTTACTGTGTTTCAGTCATTTACTATTGGTTATCTCGAATCCCCCGCTATCTCGAACAAAGTGTGACTACCCATGGCCTGTAGTAATCAGACATTGACTAAGAGGGCGGATGTTGGAAATATTGTATAAAGAGACCTATAGAGCAGACAGTCATCGATTTGATTAGTCATTGAAATCATTAATTACTCATCGATATAATCTCATGGCTACAAACCGTGTTTACAATCGAATATGAACAAATAAAAACAATTTATTCAATGTACATGTGCGATTCCAGCTTTATTTAACTTAGGAAGACTACATCTGAAGCTTGGGGAGCCCTTCCTTAGCAAATGTATTTCCCGATAGAGTTTCGCTGGCATTTGTTGTTAAACCAAACCATAACGGTTCTCCCATCAAGGTTGTTTAATTTAGCAAACTGTTCAAGTACCCTTGTGATGTGTACTTAGCGTTGCAGGTCAGATATGATATGATTTTTTTTTGTCAGAGGGATGGCCGTCTTCATGCCGTCTTATGAATTCACAATTCGCCTTGGCCTATTATTTTCGCCGCGAATCTTTCAGGACAAGAATTTATAACGAGAAGTCAGTCATAGTAAAGAAAAATACTGAAAATTCGTAATAGTTGTGCAGGCAATGCATAATAGAAGATTTGAGCAATCTATAAGTAATCGATGAGTAATCAATAATATCAATGAATAATCATCAGTGACATCGATGAGTAATTGATAGACCACAAAATTTTTTGTCTTTGATTAAGCCTGGTTTTCATATGTCGGGAAAATCCAGAAAATCCCAGACATTCCCGACTCAGGGAGACAATGGAAGACATCGACCTCGTCGTGTTTTTCATAAGGCCTGAAAGGTCTGGGACGGTCGGGAAATAACAAAAATCTCCGATGGCCTGGGATTTTCCCGAAATATGAAAACCAGGCTTTAGTCATCGATTACTCATTGATCATCGGCGATACTCAATGGCTAATCAGTTGATTACTCATTGATTACCTATGTTTACTTATTGGTGTCACTGATCATCGATTTGTTACGTCTGGGTAGCAGACCTGCCAATTCTCCCCGATAATCCGGGAGTCATCCGGAAATGAACCAAACCTCCCAGCCTCCCGTCCAGATAGTAAAATCTCCCGAATATACAGAGGAAAATGCTTAAAATGTGTAGTTTCATACTTGTTTTGGCCGATTTTGGTGATTTTGGGGTGACTTTGGATGTCTCTTGACCTTTCATTGGCGGAGTCGGAGGAGGCTTTTCTTTGGTCGTCGGTTTTTGGGGGTCGGCAAAACTACCTAACGCAGAATTGGCACTCTACCGGATTTAGCGATTATGATTATTTTACTAGGTTGGCAGCTATGTTGTAGGTGAACATTGATGTTCACAACCAAAATAACATTATGCAAATTTCAGGCAACCTGTCAAATTCTCTGCGGATTCTTGCATACCTGTCACACAAAGCCAGACATAAATCAAATCAACAATGCTACTTTTGGATTGATTCTCATATTAAACTCTTCATTTGGAGAGTGGCAGTTTGATAGGAATAAATGAAATCATATTCTATTAACGAATCTTTTTTAATACTGTAAATTTGTTGGCATATTTCAGAAAATCAAAATAAACAGATATTAAAAAAGAACGGATGCACAGCTGAGTAAAATAAAGGGTTGGTATATTTTGCAGGTTGCAGGTTGAGACTATTTTCTAGAAACATTACACACGCGGTTAGGCATCTGCATAGGAGACTAGGGCCCTGATTACATGAGACCGGTACAAACTCTGACCTGTACGACTCAGACCGGTTTGATTAAGTTTACATGTGGACTGAAAGTATGAAGCGATTACATGAGACCGGTACGAACTCAGACCGGTACGGGACTTCAGGATCGTTCTCCATACAAATGCTTGTTTCTGTTACATGAAGCCGGTCTGTAAAATCATCTCAGACCGATCTGACTCGTTCTGCTCGTGTTTACATGGTTCCGCGGTCCGACTTCAGACCGGTCCGAGTCATTCGTGTCGGTCCAGCAACCGGAATGAGTGAAACCGGCATGAGATGATTTTTTCAGACCGGCTTCATGTAAACAGAAACAAGCATTTGTATGGAGACCGATCTGAAGTCGTACCGGTCTGAGTTCGTACCGGTCTCATGAAATCAGGGCCTAGGTTAGGCAGATAATGGCATTACGGTTCGTCTAATAATTTATTGGCGTCACGGTTAGCCTAATTAACGTCACGGTTAGCCTAATTAGCTTAGCTTGAAGGTTACCCTAGTTTGGTTAGCCTAATTTTTAGGGTTAGGGTTAGCAGTTGACCTGCAACCTGCAAAATACCTGTCGTGACATAAATAAATTCATACAAATCAGATCAGTACATATGAATGTTTACGCAATAATTGACTTCCGGTGAACCCTTACCTTTCACGAGTTGGAGTTCTTGGCGAATGCAGACCAATCTCATTGATCGGGAGAACATCCCATGCTGAGAAACGAATGAACTTGGTTAGTGTAACTGTAGCATGAAACGATAGTTGTTCATGTAAATATGTTGTTTTTTTGGCTTTTGACTTTTTCGAAGTGATACACATGCTAGTGCCCCTTTAAACTTACCTGAATGTTGCAAGAAATACCCTCGACAAGCGATGTATTCCTCCTCCAGAATGGTTGTTGTAAGTTTCACCTCGATAAGGCCAAACTCCTTGAGAATGTCCTCTGTCACAAGGAACTTTTGTGCCATTTCATTCAAGTGACCTGTGCAGTAGTCGTTCCACAGTCCTTCCAGTATCTCCAGAGAACTACATTCCACTGTGATTATCAAGCTCCCTGTCTGTGCATCCACATAAAGCACTTGGCGCACTTCTTTCAGATATTCTAGAAAATCATTTCTCTCCTCCCGTTTAGATGGATCAACTATCTTGAAGTACTTTAACGCGATGAAATTCAGAACATCTTCTGCGACGGAATGCTGGCTTCATTAATTCCGATATTTTCTCCCCCAAAACCTCCTGGTGCTGATGGTTGGTGCTGGCATGATGTACATGTATTGGTACCACTGTCGCGCTCTGGAACTCTCTGGCTTGGGGTTCCTGTGAAGCAAGAAATCTTCCTTGTAGACCTTGGGGTTCCTGTGAAGCTGCAACCACCTCTGAACCTCCTCCTCGTACACCAGGTTCTGAGATAGCCTCACAGGTGATCCGCAGTTCAAGACGAGCTGTTGGAAAACAATGTTTTATTTTAAACTAAAACCGTGCACAACCTATCCAACCCCTCATTTTGTGTTGTTGATACACTATCGGAACACTAGGTTTTGCAGAAGGAGAGATAAGGACCACGGGCAGCGACGGCTCCCAGTACAGTAATAACAGATTTTAAAATTACAACGACTGTGAAATTTAAAAATATGGAAATGAACATTTAAAAACGAGCGGGGAAAGAGGAAGAGGAAGAAAATATTTAACTTCCTTGCAAAAACGTGTTCTGATAAGATTGGGGGGGGGGGGGGGTACTCCCTGAAATTTTGGTGGAGGTGTTCGGCCTGCTTCTTGAAACCCTTACCCTATTTAAGACCAAAATATGTGATTTTCCATACCCTATTTCAGACCTGACCCAAAAATTGATACCCTATTTCAGACCTCTAAAATTAGTACACGTGTCTAATACATGACAAAGCTCACAGGAATGGGTTCCGTTTGCGTAAAAATTCGACAAGTGCTTCAAATTCCTCGCTGCTAATGGAAAAAAATAGTTTCATTGAAAAAACAAACCAAATTTCAGGCCAGGAAGCACAAAACAATATACCCTATTTCAGACCAAAACGGCCCAAAAACCATACCCTTTGGCGCCGCATATACCTATATAGCTTATATAAGGGGGTACCCCCCTCCCCCCCCCCCCCCGGGGGGGGGAACTATTGGCATGTCAGTCCAGTGCTGTGTCCAGTGCAGTGGCTATCACTTGTCCCATCTTGTGTGTCTGTTCGCTCATCTTAAGCGCGTCGTAGGGTTTACATGAAATAATGCCCCGCGAGAGCATCATCCGGGTTTTTTTTCGGCTATTGTTTCACCCGCCGAGAACGTTTTTTTTTTCGTCGGGTGAAACACTGACGAGCCGAAAAAAAGGATGCTCTCGCAGGCTAGTCGTAAGCTTTTCGTACTGCATGTTGCATGCTACAGAGTTGTATGTACCGTCTAAATCGGCCCTTAGTCACTTCAATATAGCTTGCAAAACATGATTAAGGTGGAATCCCACAAAACTGAAATCCCGTGAACTTAAAACCTTCACATAATCCTTTATGACAGCTGTTTCCTTGAACCGGCTACTTCAATACATTTTGCTTGTTGTTGGAGGAATAACTTAGCGTAGAGGAGCTGAAGTAATATAGCACGGGTTGAAGGGGCACGTGTGGGGGACGTGCGAGATGAGAAAAAGAGAACGCTTTCTCTTTTTCTCGTCTCGCACGTTTCTTCTCTCGCACGAGCCCCTCCACGAATTCGCACTCTATATTACTCTGGTGCAGGCTAGGAATGACTGTGCGCCAATCAAGAACTGCTGCGAAAACTGAAAAAGTCTACAAAAAAGAAAAACATTTTTAGCTGACCTCCATTTGCTTGAGAGCCACCAGCTGCGGAGCTAAGCCTGTCTATGGATTGATGTACCGCTCCCAGCTGATGTTTTATGTCTTGGGCCTCCTCTCGAACTGCTGTCTCTATTACACCTGTAGCTCCGCTTAGCCCTTCCTGGACACTTGTCTCCATACGTTCCATTCCTTCTTGGACTCCTTGTGTTGTAGTTTTTAGTTCTTCTCCAAACTTCTCTTTGATGTCCCGGGCTTCATCTCGAAATACTGTCTCTAAGCACTTGAACACTCTCTGTAATTACCCCTGCTTTTTCTTCAAGTCCTTCCTGGACACCTTTTAAATTCGTCTCCAAATGTTCCATTCCTTCCTGAGCTGAGTTTTTCAGTTCCTCCATGGATTTCTTCACTTCCTCCATGGATTTCTTCACTTCTGTGTCATTTTTATACCACATCATCAGTTCCTGTACATTCCTCTCATCCTCTGCTGTGAGGGGGTCCCTTAAAAAGTTATCAATGGCCTCCTGCCATTCTTTTTCTTCGCGGGGCTGATTTGTCCCGCAATTCTGACAAGAGCTTCGCTAATTTCTTTCCAAAGCCGCTGGAACTCATCATCTGTTATCTCCATGTTTTGGTCCACGTGACCGTAGACCGAGTTGCGGTAATATTTAATTCTTGCTAAATCTGCAACTAAACTGTGGTCTGTACTTGTTGGAAGAACATCCCACCCCAACACAGGAGGGGTGAGGTTACATATCGTCCTCAACAACTTGAAGAGCAGAGTAACATCAAAATCTGTTGACTTGCCCCACGCCCCTGGGGAAGGGTAAAGACAGTCCCATTGTGGTTTAAAAAGCCTTGCAGATTTGAGTTGGTTCTCTGTAACAGGATTGGTCAATGTTTTGGCAGACAACTTGGTGGGTGTATGAAGTCAAAAATCTCCCTCAATAGCGTAGCACCTCCACTGATTAAAAGTCGTGTAGCACGGTGGAAATTTGCCTTTCCAGTTGTTGATCGAAATACTTCGTCTGGGTCTGAGGCAGCAGCCATTTTTAAACAGACGGATCACCGAAAAATAAAATACCACTTGTCTTGTCTCATCAGAGGTCTACAAATAAAGAATGGTGTTACATGTAATATCTTACCATGGTTTTATGGAACAATTTGTGATTGTGGAGAAGCGTTGCGTGACGATATAAACAAGTGACCAAAGAAAACTAACAGTCAAATGAATTTTGTCTGTGTATAAACCCCCGGGGGAGGTACTCTGTGAATTTTTGGGTGGAGTGTGCCGCTGGGACTCTGAAACCCTTACCCTATACCAGACCACATTCCATCTGGACTAGACAACGAAAATCCCTACCCTTAGCAATGGCCATAGCAACGGTTGTATACATCCAAAAAGGTGTTAATAAAATAGACCCATTTTGATCTATATGAATAATCCTGAAAATTATTTTGACAAAGTCTACACCCACAGTAAGCTTCACTATCCAACTAGGACAATTTTAAATGAGTGGGTATTTAATAAAACCTAAAAATATAACTCCTCCCCCCCCCCCCCCCCCCCCCTCTCTGTTTCCACCCCTAATTGCTAATTGTGGCTCTCACAGAGCTATAACTTTAAAGCTTTGTTTCTTAAATAGCCACATCAGGAATATTTCAAACATAATATCTTTCTGGATTTTGACCAAATATTCCCAAATTTTTGAGAGCATGATTCCAGCTGAAGACAAACCTAAAAGGTCTGTATGGGGGAATCTTGACCGCGGTTGTCAGTACAGAACGAACGTAATGAGGTCTGCCAAGAACAAGGTCAAGATTCCCCAAATACAGACTGACCAAGCTCGGTTAATAAGATGTTTATTAGTACAGTCAACTCTCTCAAAGTGAGTTGACACCTCTCTAAGGCAGACATGGTTAGCTGCAGCCTCGACCGAATCAAGTTTCTCTTATTTTTCCTGTAACAAAACTCTCTATAACTTAATAAGGCGGACAGCTAGAGCTGGTCCAGAGGGTTCTACCTTAGAGAGAGTTCACTGTATATGTAATAGGACTACATGCTGTCCAATTTTGAAATAATTGGATGAGAAAAATTTGGTGGCCTGCCAAAATTGGACGAAGCCATAGGCAGAGTCCAATTTGGCAGTCCAAGGTATTTTTGATTCAGCCATACATGCTTGTCCAATTATTGGACAAGCATGTATGGCTGTAGGTTTTAAATTATATTACGGGTGAAACTGTTGAACATGTATCCACATTAAAGATAAATAATTTTTGGACAGTTTGCAAAATAAACAAATAATCACGTGCCACCCTTGTATGGGATTTTGGGCTGGCGATCTTGCGCTGGCGCTTTGTTTACATACATAGATTTTTTGCTGTATACAACATTAACTATGGCAAAACTCAACACGAGATAAAATGACGACCAATTATTTTTTTTAAAAACAAATAACCTCGCAAGCTTAGGCAAACATGCATTTAGCTGGCTTTGTCTTTGCTTTTTAACTAAATCAGGGGCGGATCCAGGAATTTTTGATAGGGGGGTCCCAGGATTTTTCCCGAAAATGTGAAGTAGAGGGATAATTTTTGGAAGTAGACGGCAGTACTGAGTTATTACTAAAAGGCGCGGAGGGGAGTGTTTGGAGGCATCCCAAAAATATTTTTTGAGATTTCAGGCTCTGAAAAGTGCATTTTGGTGGATCCTGAGATGGTTTTGCTATGGATAATGATCATAATGGTGAAAGCAAAAAACTCATCAGGTCTGATAGGGGGGTCCGGACGCCACCCGACACTCCCCCTGGAGCCGCCACTGAAAATGTTGCAGCATCGCTGTGTCAAGTTGTGGGCTACATGCCTGTCTAGATGGGAGAATATTGACCACAGTCAATATCCGCATTTTACCAAATCAAATTGACAGATTCGGTAGTATAGCGTCCAGAAATAATAATAATAATAAATGCTTTATTTAATCTGGAAATAAAATCTATCAGCATTATAAAATGCTGGTATTAACAAGATGCCCAGTAATAAATAAAAATCTAAGATTAAATTAATTATTATGATTAAAATTTAAAAGTTAAAATATTTATAAATACAAGAGAGATATTATTCTGTCAGTGACACAAGCTACTCGGAAAAAAAAAAATTCGAGTTCCCCAACAGGAGTCGAACCTATGACATTCCGCACACGGTCAGATGCTCTACCACTGAGCTACAGGAGACTCATGGGAGCTAAGGCCATATAACCAGGTTCAAGTGTGACAAACATCCCGCATACTGCTAGGATTAGATTTGTTGATGAATGAGAATTTGTGGAAAGAAATGATGGTATATTTTAAGCTTGGTAGAAATATGAGAGAGATATTATTCTGTCAGTGACACAAGCTACTCAAAAAAAAAAAAAAATTCCGAGTTCCCCAACAAGAGTCGAACCTATGACATTCCACACACGGTCGGACGCTCTACCACTGAGCTACAGGAGACTCGTGGGAGCTAAGGCCATATAACTAGGTTCAAGTAGCTTGTGTCACTGACAGAATAATATCTCTCTCATATTTCTACCAAGCTTAAAATATACCATCATTTCTTTCCATTTATAAATACAGTATACTTTAAAAAATATATTGACATGCATAAAATAAAAATTAGACTGAGCATTTATGGTTCGTTATGTCAGTCCTCAAGGAGTCTTGGCCATTATAATAATAGTTATTATTATATGGCAAGCAATTCTGAAGTTAAATTGAGTGTTCTGATTGGCTGCTTCTTGGATGGGATTTTACAGTTGCCATGGACCGTTGCCATGGAAATGGTGTGTACTACCGGAGATCTTCATCAGACCGAAATATAGCTAGAAACTTCTTGCACAGTATAATAATTTTTGCAAGAACTTTGGAATTTGCGTGGTATCTGGCATGGATAGCTTGCTTTCAGCAATCAAAAACCTTACTTGTTCGGGACCGTACTGGGGAATATTTGCCCTCTGTCGTTTTTGTACAGACCGTGCGCAGCGTACTGCAACACCCTCAGGCCAATATTCCCCAGTACGGCCTCACACTCGGTTAGTAAGGAAAGGAGTTAATATTTTCTCATTTTCAATAAAATAATCACTTGAATCAAACAAAGCTCACTGATTTTTGAGGTTTGCATCCTGGCCAATTTCCTTATGGACTGAATAAAGTTAATTCCATAGCTCTAGAGCCATGCAGTAGCAAGTTATCAACTTAGGGGCTGCTTATATTCATAAACTATTATGACATGTGACCTCATTGAAGTCATTTAACATGATTATAAAAGTGTTAATAACTTTTAAACCATAGAACTTTTCAACAATAGCTAATCTTTGCATAAAACTACAGAGCCATCTTGGTTGTTCAGGACTGGACTATGGAAAAAAGAATTTTGGAACACTACCTGTAAGAAGTGCATCACAGTGCGTTAAATGCATAATTCGGATTTCAAGACCAATAAAGGATAACACCACTTTGAAAGGTGGCATATATTCAGCAAGGAGTAATTTATAAATAATTAAAATAAACATGCATTTGTGTCTTTGATGGGATTTTGTGAGGTTAAAATGTCTTTTAAAAGCAACGTTTCGAATTGTTTATAAACTGTTCTTCTTCCTTGCAATTGGTTGCATTCAAGATGGCGGTCTGTTGTTGTTCTTGGAGTAATTTAGTCAACAAATTAGCCCATACAAAATTGTGTACTGATGTTCGCAGCCACTTGATTATAGGGGATCATGATCAGGCAGTTGTATGTTTATGATTCTTGTTTGACTTGTTTATCAATATTATTTCCACCCTCAGCACTTGACCATCTATCCTTGTTTATGCCCAAAAAATATATTTGTCATAACATCATAATTCATGATAGGCTCATATTTAGGAGCCTTTGAATTTGGTATAAGACTACCTTAATCTAACAGTGAGGATCAAGGGTAGCCTGAGATCAGCTTCCTAAAGAAGAAAGAGCCTTTGCTGTGGCAGCACCAAGACTATGGAACACTATTCCGTTTGACATGAGGTCTAGTGATTCCATTGACATTTTTAAAAGAAATTTAAAAACGTACCTTTTTAAAGTAGCTTTTTAACGTTTTTCTTTTAATTTTTAACTAATGTATTTTGTCCTACTTTTACTCCTTTTTATTGTTTGTTTTTATCTTTTTAATATTTTTTATTGTAAAGCGCCATGAGCAAGTAGTGGATTTGGCGCTATATAAATATCATTATTATTATTATTAAAGAAAATGGTGCGGCCTGTGGGGGCTAGATCTCTGGGTGAGGATGAATAATAATAATAATAATAATAATAATAATAATACAAATTTATATAGCGCCATATTCCACTAATTGTTCATGGCGCTTTACAATGCAATCGTACATAAAACAGTTTTATTTTATTTATTTTAGTATTCAACAACTAAAATGAGTTGACAACTATTAGTGCTCGATAGAGCTTTTTCACACACATGCAGAGGCCAAAATGATCGATAACTTGTATTTTTAAGCGAGAGCATGGTAACTAGCATTCCTGCGCATACAAGTGCGCATACAAGTGCATGTTTGGGCAAGATGGCAGACGTGGAGGGATCATCGAAAGGCAAAATAAAAAAAACGCTTTTCGGAGAAGGAAAAAAGCACCATGTTTGTTTCTACGGAAAAGAAAACGCTGCCAAGGAACACTGATAATAGGGAACTGTACCAATTGAAGTTATTTAGTTGCTATGAGTTTGTCATAATTATTTTGTGCTAACTATAAAAAATTAAAAACAGAACAAGATTATGCCAAAAAGTTGACAATAATGGCAAGGTGGATTTTTGTTGTTTAGAACTTCTAAATTTGTTTTGAAAGGTATCTATTTGATGTTCTCTTCACAAACTTATTAGATGCTATTTTTAGTCAGAAATTGCATTATTTTTTCTCTTTTCAATGTATTGCTTGATGCACCTATCAATGTTTTCCCCTTGGGGTGGGAGGGCAGGCAACCCAAAACAAATCCATTCATTATACGGTCGCGTGAAAGCGTAGGGAAGTCTGATTGTTTCTGCAATATATAGCAGCCTCCGGCTCCAGTCCAGTTTCAGTACGGTGCAAGAACAAATATGCGGAGGTTTTGCGATGAGTGTTTGTCGTTCATAAATTGCAATTGGCACTTCATGCGTGTTGGCTCTAAATATTTCGTTTGCATTTGTGTTCTGTCGAATTGTGAAAGGCTACGAATTATTTCCACATAACATCTCAAAACATAAAAAGGTTAGTAGCAATGTCGTTCTAAATTGGTTAAAATTCACAAATCTGCTGCTGGCTGCCACACAAATGGAAGTAAATAATTTTAATGTTACTAGTGTTGAATTCATGGATTGTCACCTTGTATCAGCATTAATGTCTTGATCTGAATTTTAATCTTGTAGTTAAATATTTGAGCATCGGTACGATCAAATCTGTCTACTTTCCCATGTTTTGTTTTTGTTTTCATTAATTACGTAGCGCAGAACCACCAATTTCATGCCAATAACTATGATGTAATTTATACCTGCCAACTTTTCTTGAGTCAAATGCGTGAGATTTTTGTCTTCAGAGTATTTGGATTCCAAAGATGTTCCGACGATTTCTGAACGTTGCCGAAGACATCCAAAGATTTCCAAAGATGATTCCGAAGATTTACGAACGTTAACGAAGAGTTTGTATCCAGTTTCACAAATGTGTTCAGACACGACATATAGCGTTATTTATAGGACTATGTTTCCTCACATTGGTTCGAGTTTACATATTTTTCGAAAGTGTGTCAGTAAGGCTGTAATATCTCAAATCTTTCAGCCAGGCATGAGATCAAAGTTTTCGATTGGCACTTGGCAGGCGTCAGATTCGCCTAAGGCATGAGAGTTGGCAGGTATAATGTATGCATATATAATTGCAATTTAATGCTTTCTATAGTTTTTACAAGTCTCAACATTTCGCCGCTATTGTTCCTTTATATTCTTGAATGAACGAGACTGAATTTAGTCTCCATTCAGTATTACTTTCCTATAATTAACCAGATAGAGTATAACTTGCGAAGAATTGTGTAGTCACTACTAAAATTTATTGATGAAGTGTCCAAAATTAGTGTGTCTTCAGACTTGATACAAGCAAAGCTAAGAAAACTTGATGTCCTGCAAACCCATCGCTGTCGAAGATGCTAAGGTCAAATGATCTTACAGTGGAAAAACGACAACACGACAAGAACCAGCAACTGAAAGATCAGGCTTTTCAAAAATATCCTCAAGCACCGAAATGGCTTTGTTTTGCTCGGAGCATAATTAATTCACGCAACAACATACCCCAGTCCAACTTCTCTGAGAGCGGCATGGAAATTATGCGATCTCGCTGCATGAAAATAAACTATTGATTGGCAGGTATCAATCTGTGTGCTGGAAACTCCGGGAAGATATTTCCACCAATTTGAAAAAAAATATCCCACAATACTACACACTACACCGTTTAATAAGATAACTCTCCTTTTAAAACACTGATGTCCTAGTTCACTGAGGTGGACATTGACATTTACAAAAAAAATTAGTTGCCTGTGAAAAATATTCCCTTGCTTTCAACCTGGCTAGGAAGTATGATGCTACCTGTAAAACTGTTTCACTTGTAAAGCTGTTTCACTTCATTTACTACCAGTGGCAGATCTAGGGGAGGGAACTGACCCTCCCCCCATCCCCCATTGTGGGTGACCATTTTCGGGCCCTGATCTTAATCTAACACCCCAAGTGCCAGGAAGTGTTCAACAGGTACGGTCTAGATCAACCACTGACTACTACAGAAAAGTTACAGTTCAGCTTTTGCCACAGAGATTAAGCTAAGTGTTGCCAATATCTGGGTCACCCAGTGCATTAACTTTACGAAATAGAAAAAGAATGCAGATGTTCACATAGACTGAGACAAACACAAGAGAAACCACCACAATAATTATTACAGGTAGGCTATATCAAGAGGATCTCCTTCAACTAGGCTCCCATAAATTAGTTAAAACTTTAATTGGTGCATTTGTCATTATTTTCTCCCAGGATTGGCTAAAAGCTTGACAAGCTATATTGTCACAATGTAAATTAACTGCCGTAGCGAATTTCTAGAAGCTGACGTTTTGAGCGTTAGCCCTTCGTTCATTCATTATTCTGACGATAGGCTAACGCTCGAAATGTCAGCACTCACTGAGCTTCTAGAAATTCGCTACGGCGGTTAATTTACCTTTATCAACTCCAAGTTGATAACCAACATAGTGTTTTCACTTGCCCTCCAATGCAGCACCACATGTACAGTTTCATTAGAAACTAATCACTATGTCCATATTTGTCACAAACATACTACAATAGCATAAGCATTCTTGATATAATTTCAAGTTCCGTTCGACTTTCCACAAGTAACTTATATATATGTACATTTACCTGTGAGTATTAAATACAACGTTTCCGGTGAGTAAAAGACAACTAAGGAATTTTGCAAGCTGAGAGCACATGGAGTATTGCATATCGAGTATTTCGTAATATTTATCCCATCATTTAAGAGTGACTGCCTGTTAGGATCGAGAATGGTCCGTCAACGACCCATTTGGCGAATCGCTGATATTTTGCCCAAAGATACCCTTTGGTGAACAATTTTCAAAAATCATATTTAAAAGTTCCAGCGATTTTTAATTTTCAGAAAATCGCGAAAATTTGAAAGTGCGGTCAAAGTGCAGTATTTCGCTTCATCAAACGCCCAAAATATGGTGCAAGAACGAAGCACCACCGAAGCGTTCAAATAAATCTAATTGTCACCAAACTTTACACAAAGTCGGAACAACTATTCCTATGCATTGTTCACTAGTAATAATTTTCAAGTACGTTGAAATTGTAATTTTGTAAGCCATTTTAAAAACACCTCCGAAGACCGCTAAAAATGGCGGCAGAATATCGTTAATGTTTAGCACCATAAAAATACCCCTGGTACCCTCATTTTTCGAAACTTTCATTTTACAGCCCTAACATATGATTATTGAAATTTTACCATGCCAAGTGTCAGGGTCGAACTCGAAACGCTTCCCTTCGAAAAAAATCGAAAATCTATGTAATGTGTTCGGGCCAAATGATGCAAGATTTAGAGACGAACTTGAGGTTAATCAACTTCAATTTGGTCCATAAATTCTAAAATTAATTTCATTCTTGGCAATTTGCAGCACGAAGCTGGCAAAAATATCCATATAGCATGTAGAAAACACATTCAGAGGCTTTAGAAGATATTGAAAGTCAAATTTGAGATAGAAGTCTCTCTAATTTTACCAACGGCGAGTATTCGCAATGTACTGTAGTTTATACAAGTAAACAAACGATTGTTCGTCGTTCGGTCTCTCCAGAGGTCAGGATGTCAAGAACAGTTCAAAGATTCGGCAATGTATTATACTGGAGCGAATATCTAGCAGAAGACCAAAATGTCAGTGTTGCAGTCTGGTAGTAATTTCAAAACAAATTGCGTCTAAATAATTGAAACATTATAAGAAGCAAAACTATCCGACCCCAAACAAATACACATCATTTAGCGCTATGAATTATTGTGCGAAGTAGCCACAAGAAACATACCCAAAATCCATACGTCCACCTCAGTGCTGCATCATATTAGCTTCCACAATTCCAAGCTGCTTTCTGTTATAAACATCAGGGAAAATCTGAATCCATTTTCTGGCGGCATATTTAGTACCATCGGCAGTGCGTATCATATGTCAGGCAAAAGTGTTGTTGACATTTGAGCCTCAAAACATGTCACGAAACTCAACACCTGAATTAGCTATCAGGCCAACATTACTTTACAACTTTTTAATACTTCATTGAAAAACTCTGACAATATATTAGCACTATAACTATGTGAATTGAAATTAATTTTGATGGATTTATTTTTTTGCGGGAAATCGGTCTTTGTGGGATCTGTTTTTGCAAATTATGAGAGTGGGGAGAGGTGGATAATTTTGGCAGGAATATTTTTTTCCGAACTATTTATAAACAGCTATGTAAAGATCTTGCAACATATGGCATTCATGGCCATTCCCGAGATGGATTGTGCATTGTTTACCATTCTTCTCCGAATAGCAATACAGGATTTTTTTTAACAACCTCCCCCTCCCCCCTCCCCCCCCCCTTCTTCTCTCTCAAAAATTATGAGATATGTTTGATAAGTATGAAAAGGCGCAAAATACTGAAAGTTCTCGATAATTTACTTTTGGCACGTGCGCTTGCTAGTAATGTCCTTCAGAAGTGCCAAGTATGGAGCCTTTTTACGCACGGGTGGGAGAGCTATATCTACACTCTATCTAGGCCCAGGCCTTCGCACACGCGTTTGCAACATCGGTAGCTCGAGTAGCTTCAGCGTATCACCCAGCGCCATTGCACACACGTTGTGCTGATCGTACACGAGAGGATGCTGGAGCTGGATTGATTTTTACAGCCTCCTTTGTCTGACCAAAGTTAGTCTCCTCCTGCGATGCCTCGACATCCATCTCATCAGGGTCCCTTTGGCGAACTCAAGCACTTTGGCGAGAGTCGAGAGAAGAAGGAGGCGACCTGCGAGGCGGACCATCAGAGCCACGGGCTTGTCGCATTTCCCGCGCAACAATCTCGGCGTCAAGCTTGCGGCCCGTCGTTTGGCTAATACGGAATTTGTCCTATAGGTATGACTTTTGCTATCGCTAAATCGATACGCCTTCTTGGCTTCCCTGACTGACCCATCCCTGGTCATCCCTCTTTTGGAACAACAGTGACCTCTTGGTGACGTATTGGGAATTTGAGGGAAGGTCAATACGAGCTGATACCCACTGTTCACATAGCTCATAGCTGACTATTTACGGTTGTCTTCAATACTATGCTCGCGCTCTGAAAGCCTTCTATTTCAACGATAGAGGAACTATCAGCTGATAGTTTCCCGCGGAAATTTTATGTTCTTGAAACTAATGTTAGCCCAAAAAGCGAAGCTTTGAGGACTTATATGCTAGTTTTAAGAACAACAAATTTCCAAGGGGCAACTATCCAAGGGACAGATAGCTCCGCGCGCTCATTCAAATACGAGGATTTTGAATTTTTAGCTCACCAAACAGGACTTAATTTATTGTAACACATTTTGGCTAATTAAATAAATAAGCGAATTTCACTCTAGCGATCTCTAGAGACAAGTGCTTATCTAAAGCGGATATTCTTTGAAAAACACGAACGCAGCCGTCTTGGGGACATGAATAATCCCCCGCTGCCTCGCCGCTATCCACGGAAACACCAACAGCCAAGAAGGCGTATCGATTTAGCGACAAGCAAAAGTCATACCTATTGGCCAAATTCCGTATTGGCCAAACGACGGGCCAAAAGCTTGACACCGAAATTGTTGCGCGGGAAATGCGACGAGCCCGTGTCACTGATAGTGTACGTCTTTTTCAAGCATCCGAATTTCTCGCCGCCTCGCAGGTCGCCTCCTCCTTCTCTCGCCAAAGTGCTGCAGTGCGCCAAAGGGACCCCGATGAGATGGATGTCCAGGCATTACAGGAGGAGATTAATTTTAGTCAGGCAAAAGAGGCTGTAAAAAAAATCCAGCTCCAGCACTCGTGTACGATCAGCACGACGTATGTGCAATGGCTCGGGATGATACGCTGAAGCTACTCAAGCTACCGATGCTGCAACGCGTGTGCAAAGGCCTGGGCCTTTGCACACGCGTTCTCCCAGGCCTATGCGGTCAATTCATTTCGATAACGTATCCAAGACTCACTTTTCGCTCGGACCACGCGACCCGAAACGGATTGACCGCGGTGAAATATAGAGGCTTAGCAACTAGGCAAGGTCTCCCGCCCGTGCGTAAAAAGGCTCCACACTTGGCACTTCTGAAAATGCCGAAGGACATTACTAGCAAGCGCACGTGTAGTCTCCTACGCAGCCGTTATTTGTGTCGTCGCGCAACGCTTCTCCCCACTAACGGCTGCTCAAACCTGGATCACATTCCTTTCCTTTTGTTTTGACCGCAGTAACTTGACACCTATCTGTTACCGTTTGCCGAAAACTTGCTAGATCGATCCAATTCTTGAACTAGGATGTCTGTTGTAATTATAATGAAGTTTTTTCGACATTATTCTTTCATATCATACATTTTTCTTCAGTAAAACCGTGTTTTATTTTTATGTCTGGTGTGCGTCAAATTCAAAAGGCGACATCAGGGTTCAAAATAAAATCACAGCTTTTAGCTTGAATTTGTAGGCTTTTTTTGTCAAGGCTCATTTTTTCCCGGCTGTCAATAATGAATGAGCACGTAGTAGTTGAACTTTTTTTTTCACTTTCCGCGATTTGCGTGTGTGTACTGCTACACTAATTAATGGGAATCTGCCAAGAACCCGTTGCCTAGCACGTGACCAAAATCTTCCTGAATTGAAATTTCACTTTCTTCCTTGAGAAACCTTGAAATTATAAATTGATTTTAAAAAGATTTCGCGCATATATCGCATGCTTTGAACTGCTAAAATAATGTCAGCGTCAGAATCTTCATTTCAATTAACGTGTTTCGTTGCGACAATTCCCTTCAAAACAAAGCATTGTGAACGGCTCTCTTTTTTAGGTGCTTGTTCAAGCGTAAAATATGCAACAAACTGTCGCGCTTCTTCACTCACAAACATGGGAAATCCGTTCTGTCGAGCAATATGAATACAAAACTGACTTTAATTCATGTGAACGAGAGAAAAGGCTTAACAACCGGCACTAAACAAGTTTTTGTGCAAAATAAATCTTGATTACACGTGCAGAAACATGAAGGCGGTAACGCAACAGTTTGTCTAGACAAACTTGCATGTTTCACGCTTGAACAAACCGAAACGCGTAAAAGGTTTTAAAATAGTCGTTCACGGTGAACAATAATTCTCCATTTCAACTTTTGCAGCACGCTTCAAATTTCCAAACCTTTTTCTGCTCTTTCTACTCATTTTTAAAAGGCAGCTAAAAATTACAATTCGAAGCCACAATGCACAACATTTATAAAGAAAAACATTCAAACTTTTAAATACCACTTATACACTAACCTTGATGAAGAAACAAATTCTTTGTGGCGGCCTTTGCAAACTGAACGATCACTTACAGAACCTCGTAAAGATGGCACCTAGCGATTTCCCAAGATCCCCCTGGGCCGTTGACACAACTGTATTGCATTGCGCATCCTTACTGCGCATAATTTCTTGCGTCAGCTGCGCGCGCCACGCGTCATTCATTCTCGTCCCCAGAGCTACGCGGGTTTTTTTCGCCAACCACGTGACCAAAAGAAACGGAGGATCTGGGAACGAGAATGCGCGTCATTTAGCGCGAGTACGAGCGCGCGCACATACAGAACATTACAGGATTTCTTTCAGGCTAAGCTTGGCTGGGAAATAAATGGTCGTTTTCTTCTAAACAAGCACGGTGACCCCCATTTTTTATTTCATAATTTTAATAACAACAGTAACTACATTACACAAGAAATCAAAGGCTCTTATGAGCCAGCTCAGAATGTAATTCATATTAATGACATTCATTGAATGCAGTTGTTGGCCCTTCCCAGTGAAATCCCTTGAATTGGAGGCTTGATAAATGGGGATTCCACTGTATATATTAGGAAACAGCTTAAATCTGACAAAAAGGAATTATTTTGAAGCTCCAATGTGTCTATAGGTTCCACTATTGCATACCAAAACACAATAGCTTTGAAATAATTATTGATTAGTATTATTTTCAATTTCTGGTTTGACTCTGGTATTTATGTATGGACCTATTAATGAAGGGGAGGGGGATGGCTGGGCATATAAGGGGCATTTGACCTCCATTGCTGTTCCCACCCTCTGGAATTTGACTTGCCAATCAATGATTCATAAATACACAACCAAGTAATAATAATAATAATTTTCCTTTAGGGATATAATTTAGTCTGCAGTCTGCATTTGTCGCACACCATATAATTTGTCAAAGGTGGGGGAGTTTGATCCGATTTGAAATGCAAGAGCAAGTAGAACAATCAAAATGTTTTCATCCTTGTGCTTCTCAGTTTACATGTAATAGACCATTTTACAGTTCTGTGAAATGTAACCAAGCCTCTGTATGAAAGCGAGGTTAGGGGTGACCATGAGATGATAGAGATCAGAAACTAGTTTACATAAGAACAGAATAATTTACATTTGAAAAGAAGGAAGGTTTGTATCACAACAAAGTCACCTCCAGCCTCACTTCTGTTCAAAGGCCTGGATTCTAAGCACACAACTGTAAAATGGACTATTGGACACTTGCACTTGTGTGCCAAGTAAAAACCAGGCTTTAGATGTGAAGGTGCATGTAGGCGTCTTAGTGCAAAATTAATATTATCTACAATTCATAAGTATGTGTAATAGAGGTAATGAATGTTTTGTGTTTATAGACTGATTTAGATAGGGACTTTATTCATACAATATAACTCAATACAACTATAGTAGAAAAATCCATCAGAGAAATTTATAATAATATATGCTATTATAAACACAAGCCTCAGATCAATGAAGCCTGCTTTTCTACACGGAAAATAAACTATGAATAAACTTAAGGTCTACACAATAACAAGCATAAAGGTGCAGCCAAAATATTTAAGCTTATTCAAATACATTACATTTTATTTGTTTTCGAAAGCCTATCGATCGATGATCGATCGATCGAATTGTACACCTTCGAATGCCAAATTACAAAAGTTTAAATACTTTTTATATTGGAATTAGAATCAAAAGATTAGTTCAGTTAAACAATAAGCTTAATTAATTTTTGTTATAAATCAAACTTAGAAATAACATTTACCGTACTTACCAAAGATCAGTTGAACGCGGCAATGTGTGTAGTTTGCCTAAAATATTCCCTGCTGGAACCGTCCTGTTCCCGGTGTAAATTCGTGAAAGAAACATTTCTCAAACCGAGGAACGAAAGAATTGCAGAATGTATGCGTTTGTTGGCATCGGAACTCCTTAAAGATCTATCTTTTAAATGTGTAAGACGAGAAAATTCTGAGAAATACCGTCCTGAAAAATCGTAAGCAATCCGCCATTTTGTTTTCCTGTGCGATCGGGCTACTACCCCGACCCACCCGACCCCCAATAACTACCAAATATTGCGCCCGCAGTGTTGTTTAGTGTTGTGATTTCCCAGGCATTATGCGCTGGTCAGCGGAATTACCAAGAAAAGTTTACACCTATAAACACCTATAAACACCTATAAACTAACAAATTTTCCCCAACCATAACAATCAGCTCATTCTTCGCTAAAAAATGGGCAGAAATCTATGATCAGTTTTTTTGCAATTTAACTAAATTCTCCGGAGGGAGCCACTACTGTCCAACAGCGCATATCCAATTTGAATCTACTTTGGAGTGTAAAGTAAATACAAAGGAAATCGAAGACATTTTTCTGGAACGTCGGTGAATAAACAATGGAATGAAGTCAAACTCTGTGCGATATCACGGGCTGCATTGAAAAACATCGAGCTTATTTGCTGCGCACGGTTTTGCCAAAAGGGGCCAAAATGACCGCACTCGTCAGCATTGTGGCGTGGAAACGAGCACGGTGACCCCCTCTTTTTATCACGTTTTTATTATCTCCTTGACTTGTTACAAAAGTGTACCAAGTTTCATCGGAAATCTATGTTTGGTTCTTTTACCAAGGAATCACCTTAACTGCCTCAAGTTACCATTGTAGACTCTCTACATTTTCTGTCGAGAGATTGGGTTGCGACAGGCTTCTAAAACGTTCGGAGACCCAGGGGCGCGACGAAAGTTTACAAGAACGGGCTTTGCCCGTTTAATATTTATACTTTCGAACTTTCGTCGTGCCGACTTTTGCCTGATAAATAATAAATTAATATAAACTTCGTTTCGTCCGAGTAACTTGTCTCCGAGGATGGTCACATGCCTACTTAGATAGGCTCCGAGAGAAATCGACGAGCGCGCTGACTGCATGCATGGGCGCGCTCGGCGATTTCTCTCGAAGCCTGATCTTAGCCTGATCTTAGATCCAGTTTTTAATAATTAGATTTAGCTCCGAAAGAAATATATGATATCTTCTTCCGAATATAAGCTCCGTATATTGTCATGATTGTAGAACTTGTATTGTATTTTATGTCGTTGCAGTTATGCTCAAATAATTCTGATGTTCATTCAACGAGTGTAGAACTTGTTTTGTGTTCTTCCGGTTATGTTTAGAGAGTTTTGTCATGCAGTATTCTTGTACCGTAAATCCTCGAATAAGCGCCTCCCCTCGAATAAGCGCCCCCCTCCAGGCCCGTATAGTCCACCTATAGTGGACCGACGGTTTAAAAGAAAGTGAAATAGTAGTGAAATAGTAGTGCTTGTGCTCTAATTCGATAACTGGGCGGGTGTAGTTTGATCTGAATCAAAACAATCGCAGCTTTGAACGTGTTTACATATCGTCTTCATCGACAAAGACAACATCAAGCGAGTCATTTCTTCATCTAAATATTCACGCCTTTGGCCTAAAAGTGTCTTTAATCGAAGGTCTGCAATATGTATTTTTAGTATTTTTTTTCAGTTCCCGAAATATTCATGTTTTTACGTTCGCTTTTGGCTGCCTGGTTTCATATCATACTGCCTTCAAAACGCACGAAATGCAGTCTCAGACAACCTAATCTTTCAAAATTTCCCGGACCCCCCTAGTAGCTCGCGCCTTCGGCGCTCGTACCATCCCAACTTTTCATCTCTAACGCACCCCCATTCAAAATCCTGTCTACGGGCCTGCCCTCGAATAAGCTTCCCTATAGAATCATAATATAAACCCACCCCTTTCCTTAAGGTGGCTGGTAACGGTTACAGCCCTTGCGCCTTGATTGATCGATACTACCATCTTATATCAGTTGATGTTAAAATAAAGGTGTCAAACGATTGCCTAATCATCGGTGAACAAGTTATGATAATATTTGTGACATAATAGGTTACCATAGCAACAGTATTACCTGTCAAAAACACCCTTATTTTTAGCTTTAAGTGCTTATAACTCAAAAACGAGCCCGGTGACCCCCATTTTTTATAATTGAATAATGATCAGCATGTTAAGATACAACGTTTTGCAAAGTTTAAAAAAATTCTGCGGAGGAAATTCAGAGCCACCTTAACGTTTCGAAAATTTAAGGTGGCTCTGAATTCCCTCCGCAGAATTTTTTTAAACTTTGCAAAAAGTTGTATCTTAACATGCTGATCATTATTCAATTATACAAAATGGGGGTCACTGGGCTCGTTTTTGAGTTATAAGCACTTAGAGCTAAAAATAAGGGTGTTTTTGACAGGTAATACTGTTGCTATGGTAACCTAATATACCAGGAAGATGATCATAACGTGTTCCCCGATGATTGGGAAATCGTTTGATACCTTTATTTTAACATCAACTGATATAGGATGGTAGTATCGATCAATCAAAACACAGGGGCTGTAAACCGTTACCAGCCACCTTAAATGCAGTCAACGAATGTATGAAGTAAGAGAAGGCAGAATTACTACAGATTTCTTGCAAAAAATACATCTTGTTCAATTATGGAATTTACAAGAGAAAACCTGAAATTTGAAATAAGCGCCCCGGGCGCTTATTCGAGGATTTACGATATGCACATTATTTTTTCACACGCAAATCCCATCCAAATATAAGCCGAAACATTTTTGAAACGCAAAAATTCCTTCCGATAATAACTAACTTTCTATGTCAATTGAGCCCATAGTGGAAACAAAACGGACGTTCGGGTGTCATTTCACGAAAATGACAGAGTCAGCGAGTATTAATTTTCGCGATTTTACATCAACCCAGAGAAATTCTACACTAAAAATGGAGCCCCAAAGGTATTAAATTTCGCGAAAATGTCACAAATTTTAATCACCATTTTACCAACCTCGTTCCCAGGGTCTCTCATCGCTCTCATCTTCCCGCCCCCTGTAGCGAGGTTGCCATTTTACGCGCTCAATCCACCGTAAGAAAAAAGATGGCGACTGGTACATGTACCCACAATTCTTAGCGCACGAAAATCCTAAAAACGCTCATAAAAAGTTCTAAAACTTCAAACCTAGCTTACACAATGTTGTTAGTACAGGGACGAATTTCTCAAAAAATATGGCTTTCTATGTGTTAGGTTCGCAAGGTATTGTGGTAAAATGTACCGCCGCCATCTTTTTTCCTACGGTGGATTGAGAAAGCATCAGTCACTTGGAACAAAAACAAGCAACCAAAGGACAGCGATAAGGACGTTATCAACGTTGGTTATAGTCACGTGCACTTCACACGAACAATGTTCAGTTCAGTAAAGTTTTTTTTTCCAATCAGATATCATATGATTGCTTGCTTGTTTTGGAAAACTGTTCGAAAAACTGAGGTATTTACAAAGCACCTCTTTGCGAATATCACAGGGTATTTCTGAATTTCTTTCAATCTCGGAAAATCGAGAAAATTAGTACTCGGGAAAATAAGTGAGCATAAGGTCGATTTAGAAACGCTCGCCGTCAATGTCTTAAAAGAGGTAACAGATCTAAGTGGTTACAAGCTTTTAATATATATTCTTCCGGTTGCGATCACATTTGCGTCCAACTCTATCTACCAAAGTTAACGACTTACTGAATATGCAAGATTATGATCACTACTTTAACGTATAACTGTATCTAAATTTTACATAATTATATTATTAATTTACCATTTACTCAATAAGAACTAACTGTATATTTTTCCTTCCCTTTTTCCTATTTAACGCTTTATTGCCAACAACCTAGAAGTCCTACAGTCGGGGGAACAAGAACCAGTTGACTGCGAAATCCCGCCTCCGAGAACGGACGCCCCGAAGTTGCTAAGCAACATGACGTATCCTCATTGCGCTATGACCGTGACATTCGGAAACTCGTGAGTGCTCGCGCTGTTTCTTGATTGGATAGTAATAATCGGAAACTCTTCGAGTGCTTCAACGAAGATTTGCCAGAAAACGGCCGCTTGTTCCCCCAATCTTTAAAAAATAAACCAAAGATATACACAGTATACGATACGGTCCGATACTGATAAGCTAAAATAACTGATCCAGTGCTATATTGCACATCACCGTTAAAGGTGTTTACTCTTCATGAAGAAAAGTCACTCAAACAGAAGTCCTACATTCTAGAAACGTGTAATACAAACACAGTTCTCAGTTTCTTTCGGTTCATCTTTGATCATGACTTTGTGTTCTGTGCAGGAGATTCAGCGGTCTTAAATGTGCCTCAAGGCTGGATGGAGTTTCTGCATTCACCGTCTTTCTTCTTGTCAACGCTGCGAGATGAAATGAATGCAAGTTTCCTTTGTTCCACGACAAGTTGATGTGCAAGAACAGTTTGTTGTATCAACATGGAAAAAAGATCCCATCCCAAAGCGAATACACCGAGAGACCAACACGTAGGTCCACTTGTGATCAGTTATATGCTGACTCAGCTCGTCTCCAACCAGACGATACCATTATAGGTATTTTTTTGTAATAAATGTTAAAACGTTACTTGTAATTATAAATATATTATCATATTTGTAACCAATAAAATATATAGGATATACGCAATTAACAAAAGGCTTAAAAAACAGCCATCTACTACAAGTTAATCGTGAGGGGTTGAAGTGGAATAGTTTTTCTCCAACTTATTAATTATTCATCAAGTTAAAGCAGAGGAAATCATAACCGTGTCGGAGGTTTGGAAACCGGTCTTAATTACCATAGATTTGTACCATTTTATTTATCCATTTACTCCTAAGTTTTTGTTTGATTGAGAAGATATATCAAACACTCGAGACAGTGTTTCATCCGATTTCCAAACATCTCGAATTTCGTCAAAAATACTCCGCTGCGCGTCTTATTTTCAACTCTCTTCTCGGTGTTTGGATATCCCGATGAAACACTGTTTCTCGTGGTTAATATATCACATCCATACTACAAAGAGCATTCAGAATCAAATTCAAAATTCCTGGTTAGAAAATTTAAATATTTAGCACTGATTTCTTTACGAGTTTAACTGAATATTCAATACATTCACCATTCCGCTTCAACCCCCAACACTTTACTATATGGTCTATATATGTGGATTTATAAAAAAACACCCATTAGGGTTCAAACTAAATGCACTTAATGCGCCACTGTTTTTTAAAAACTCTCTCTAGTTCATTGATGTAATTGCACCATGTACAGCATCTTACTTTATCTTGGTCTGTACTCGCACCTAACACTTTTATACTTGAAGTGATGGGAATACCTTTGTCAAGTATCAGAGTAGATGTAGAATTAGCAAAAAACATGGCACATTGGTGAAATAGCACAGACCATGGTTAGGGTAGTGTAGCAGCTCTTGTAAGCTACTACAGTGGAACCTCTACTTTGGGACACCTCTATTAAGGGGACACCTCCATTAAGGGGATACTTCTTCGGGTCCCGGCAAAACGCTCATATAATCTTTGTATTTACCACCTCTATTAAAAGGGACACCTCTATTAATTAAGGCGACGGGGACACTTTGTGAGTGTCCCAAATGCTATTTCAACCTCCATTAAGGGGACAACTAATCTTCTAATGAGTACAAGACTATTATTATTGATCAATCTCAAGTGTATTTCAACAGTCCGTTATTGTTCAAGAAGAGTGCAGTTGCAGTTAGTTCGGTCTTTTTAATCAATTTAACTGTGTATATATATATTAATTTTTATACTTTATAATTTTTTAAATCGTGGCATTACCTGCAAATTAGCTTGTGTTTTTACCTATAGCTAAGTGTATTGTCCACGTTAAATAAAAGTCTATCTATCTATCTATCTACATAGTAATAATCGCAAATCGCAATTTAAACAGTCCAAAGTTGCTGTTGCAAGTTAAAATCATGCATTTGATTGCTGCTTAATTAAATGCCAAGTCAAGAAAACAGGCATTTTTTCATTTCGTTTAGGTGGTTAATTATTAACAAGACCCCGCCCAACCTTCATTCAGGGGACACCTCCATTAAAGGACCCTAGTCATCCATAATGCACTGCGCGCACAGACGGCGAAATTCGCCATTTTCGATGCATCCAGAATGATAAGAAGTTGTATAGCGAACTGAGATCTTTCTCCATCGTGACGAGTCGAGTAATTGGAAGTCTGTTACTGTTATCATAGCTTTGTGTAATTATTCGTGTATCAATTTGAACGATTTTTTCTAAGTTTTGTCTTATCGTTCGCTTAAGTTTTGTAATCGAAAGTTATGATTTCATGGCCTCACGAATTTCCAAAGCGTGGACGGCCGAAGGTTCCAGGACAAAAGAAGAAAAATTATTCCTCGCGAGTTGATATTCGACCTTTGGAAAAGTATAGCATTGGTATTGCAGGGTTAACTCATAGCCAGTTTGCCGAGTTGTTGTTGCGCCAAGAAAGCAGACGTTGTCCGAGATGCTCAAATCGAGACACAAATACACAGGACGGCCTTCCATCTTCGCTGTCTTCTTCCGACTGCACGTATTATTGCAAGAACAAATTTGTGATAAATTCAACACATTCAGAGACCAAAATACAAAACGAAAGATTTATTCTTCCGATACACAAGTATGAAGTAAAAATTTAGATGAAGAGAAACTCGCCACTCAGTCCGCGGAAGGAACGACAACATTTGTTTCGGTTGATTCCTCGCTCACGCAGATTTCATTCCGTCTGGTGCGAACATTTGCCAATGGCGAGCCGTAAAATTAATGTCCACGGTTACTTGAAGAGGGTCAATTTCAGTTTCTACATCTATTTCGACGTCCGCATCTGTAACGTTTTCTCCTGTACTCATCATGCAGTCATGCACGTAGTCTCGCGTCTGACCTTTCACGGCTATTTCTTACATGAGGTCACCCGCCAACGTGTAATGTAATACCGGAATTCCAGTATGTCAACAAAAACAAAGGAGTGGCTGACTAGGGTCCTTTAAGGGGATACTTCTCCTTCACTCCTTGTCCCGAGGGTGTCCCCTTAACCCTATCCTGCCAAATTTATCTTACTTAAAGAGCATTCAAGCAATCATAGCCAAACTTTATGACTTTTCCTAAAAATTATCTGGGAACATTTTGGTGTGTCAATGTTTTGATCACGTGACTTGATGTTTCCATGGCAACCACGTTTTGACAGGACGTTTTAGCCAAATTTGGTATTTTCAGCTTAATTTGAGATTTCAGCCTTCTACGAATAGTTTTCTAACAAAATCGTTGCAATTTTTGCGTCCTTATATTGTTTACGATGTTTTCAAATCAAATTTAGTGATTTTCTGACATTTCTGAACAATTTACAAATCCAAGATGGCGGATCCAAGATGGCGGACATATTTAAAGTATGACGTTATTTTGGCGTGATATGATATCATAATTGATTCGTGATTGTCACTAAAATAAACATTTTTGAATGCTTTATACACCACATAAGGTTAATTTTTATAGCACAAATACTTTTCGAGATACAGATCGTTTTACCCAAATTTGTTGTTCATAAAATTTTTGCTTTTTACTATAAAATACTACCAAAATCTTTGCCGTTTTAGCATCTTTCCAAACAAATTTGGAGATTTTCTGACATTTCTGAACAATTTAGAAATCTTAGATTTAGGATCCAAGATGGCGGATTTTTTAATGTATGGACGTCATTATGGCGTGTATTACGTCATAATTGACACGTGACTGCCACTAAAATAAAGATTTTCGGATGCTTTATACACCATGTAAGTTTCATTTTCATAGCGTCAATACTTTTCGAGATACACAGGGGGGCCCTATCTGCCCCCCCACCCCCCCCCCCCCCCCCACAGGCTCACGAACGAAAAAAAAGCCCAGGCAGAATAGGGTTAATGGAGGTTCCACTGTAATAGGCCCTGACCATGTCAATCATAAAAATAGGTGGTAGTACAAAATGCCAGAAATGGAAAGAGCATGATGAAATTAGTAACGTTGCCAATTTTGAGACCACTGTTTTAAGCGTGAGATTTTATGCTAGTTTGAAAGT
Source organism: Desmophyllum pertusum (assembly GCA_029204205.1). Lineage (NCBI taxonomy): Eukaryota > Metazoa > Cnidaria > Anthozoa > Scleractinia > Caryophylliidae > Desmophyllum > Desmophyllum pertusum. The sequence continues at coordinate 172,547 of MU825467.1, read as the reverse complement.
TCTAAAAATTTAAAGGATTTGTATGGCTGGATGGCAAACCTTGCCATCCAGCCATACAAATCCTTTAAATTTTTCTACCACCTATTTTATGATTGACATGGTCATGTGACCGTATTATGCAAAGGGCCAATGCAGGCCCTCTGTGTGTAGCAGCTGTACTGTTTTGAGGAATATGCATTGTTGGTATTCTATGTCCTATTGTTCGTTCTACCAATAGTGTTGGACTTTACAAGAGCTGCTTCCATTGTTATAGCTTTATCGGTGTTTTTTTTCTCTCTCTCTCTCTCCAATTCAGCTTCTGCAACAATAAACACTCTATTAGAGGCAATTATATTTGTGTCCAAATTAAATTAACCTGTCTGCACTTCGGCGAGGCTCGAATCGCTTTGAGTGCTGGTGAACTTTTGGTGAGGCAATCGTGGAGTATTCGAGACATAATGACTGCGTTTGATGAGAGAACAAAGAGAACAATGGAATGGGACGAAAACTTTCAATATTTATGGCATTTTCAAACGTAACCCGAGATTCTAAATTATGACGGCAAGCTAACCGGAATATACCTGTTCTTGACATCTCTACTGAAATTTGTGACGGCTGACCTAGATGCAGCAAAACTTGAAACTTACTTTTAAAGCAGTTTTTGCTGTCTACATGCCCGAATATGGTATTTTACATTTGAGCACTTATGAACTTGTTCTTTGAAAGGTATACAATAGACAAACAGATAAAAGAAACTAGTTTCATTTTGAACTTATGTTCATTTTCAATGGGTATTATTATTTATGATATTTCTTTTGACACGCCGTTGTAATAATTTAAAACAAAAAAATCTGGCTGCGTTTTTCAAGTAAAAATCTTTGTGTAGATCAATAGCCACACTAGTTAACGCTGTAAATATAAATTTAGAATAAAATGCTACTCACAATAAATGTTCTGACTGACTCTCAAAACTCTATCGTGACGTCATCACCAATGAGAACAAACGGGGCCCAGTATTTTACGGCACAGAAGTTCTCTGACTCTCTGAGACTTTTCATAGCCCGGTTAAGAGCCACACTCGCGCTACATCTACGACTCAGATGTTGGTAGAAACTTCTCATGAACTCCATAGTGGCCTCGTCATCAACTGCCCAGAGTGACACCAGAACAGAACGAGCGCCAGCTCCCAGGAAAGCACGTCCAATACCGACCACACCCTCAGGCGTAACCTTCCCTTGAGCACTGTGACAGCAACTAAGCACAACAAGCCTCGCTCGTAGCTGAACAGCTTGTACGTCTGACATTGTTAACAGGAAGTCTTTCTCTTGAGGGATCTTGGATGACCGTGTGGGATTTGGAGCCAAAGCAATTTCACCAGCTTCCATATTACCGTGTGCTGCAATGTGTACCAATGCAACGGAACCGATTCTTTTCAGCACTTCATCTTTAGTTGCATCTCTTCCTATGAGCGGTGCGGTGTTAAGGATTTCGCCTATCATCTTTACTTCTTCCCTGGCCCACGGTAAACATGGGAATTTGACATGCTTGCCCTGCTTTGTCGTAACTTCCTCCATGCATGGATCTCCCACCAGTAGCGCCCCAATCTTATTGTGGTAGTCCTCAGGACAATGTGGGATCAGTTGTAAGCTTGTAAGCGAGGGCACAATGCGGATCATGATAGATTCACTGAGGTATCGGAACGTCTCATCCAAGAACGCAGCATAAGGGGCCAAGCATAGTGGACCATCTGGGACAATGATTAGCTCATCGCCTTCAAGCATGTTTGCAATTGGGTTGATTATAGCATCACATAAGAGGCGCAGAGATTTGTTATTGCAGTCCACTATTTCCTGACAATATTCTTTATTGAGCGGTACGTCACGTTCTCTCCACGTTGTCACGTTCTCGATGAGTGAACGATTCTCACAATTAACACGAACACCAATTTCTTTGAAAGCTTTTTTCACCAGCAAGGTGGGATCTTCAATGCTGTTTTTTACAAAATGCACATCTGTGCCCTTGAGTAGCCATAAATTAATTGTGCCACTTTCCAGTGCTAAAAAAACCGTTTGTATAGATGTATCAGTCACTATGTCAGAGCTCGTTCTATTAGATTCAAACGCTAGCAATTCAGAGTCATACTGTAATTTCATGAGATCCATCAAGGAATGTGCTCGTCCTTGCTCAGCAACACACAAAGCCTCGTCAGTCTTTTGAAGCTTTACCAGAGTTCGCCAAAGAGCGGTGTAGGCATCTTGATTGGCGTTACGAAATGGTATTTTTCACACGTCTTCCGAATGAAGGAGAGCTCTCACTTCATTGTACAGTTTTACACTGGATCGATAGTAATCAAGAGCTTCATTCAAATCACCCGAGAATTCAAAATCATAACCTAACGAATAACAGAGAGCTCCTTCTCCATCTCTCTGTCCGAGTTCTCTTGCAATGCTAAGATGTTGCTTGTGGTACTCTATGGCCTGTTTAAAATCACCCAGACGCCGATAAGCATTGCCGAGATTGCCATAGGCACGTCCTTCTCCATCTCTCTGCCCCAGTTCATTGGCAATGCTAAGATGTTTCCTGTGGTACTCTATGGCTTGTTTGAAATCACCCAGATTCTGGTAAGCATTGCCAAGATTACCATAGGCAGCTCCTTCTCCATCTCTCTGTCCCAGTTCTTTGGCAATGCTAAGATGTTGCTTGTGGTACTCTATGGCTTGTTTAAAATCATCCACACGCCGATAAGCATTGCCGAGATTGCCATAGGCACGTCCTTCTCCATCTCTCTGTTCCAGTTCTTTGGCAATGCTAAGACTTTGCTTGTGATACTCTATGGCTTGTTTAAAGTCACCCAGACTCCGATAAGCACAGCCAAGATTGCCATAGGCAGCTCCTTCTCCATCTCTCTGTTCTAGTTCTTTGGCAATGCTAAGACGTTGCTTGTGATACTCTATGGCTTGTTTAAAATCACACAGACTCTGGTAAACATTGCCAAGATTGCCATAGGCACGTCCTTCTCCATCTCTCTGCCCCAGTTCATTGGCAATGCTAAGATGTTTCCTGTGGTACTCTATGGCTTGTTTGAAATCACCCAGATTCTGGTAAGCATTGCCAAGATTACCATAAACAGCTCCTTCTCCATCTCTCTGCCCCAGTTCATTGGCAATGCTAAGACGTTGCTTGTGATACTCTATGGCTTGTTTAAAGTCACCCAGACTCCGATAAGCACAGCCAAGATTGCCATAGGCAGCTCCTTCTCCATCTATCTGTTCCAGTTCTTTGGCAATGCTAAGATGTTGCTTGTGATACTCTATGGCTTGTTTAAAATCACCCAGACTCTGGTAAGCATTGCCAAGATTACCATTGGCAGCTCCTTCTCCATCTCTCTGTCCCAGTTCTCTTGCAATGCTAAGATGTTGCTAGTGGTACTCTATGGCTTGTTTAAAATCACCCAGACGCCGATAAGCATTGCCGAGATTGCCATAGGCAGCTCCTTCTCCATCTCTCTGTTCCAATTCTTTGGCAATGCTAAGATAATGCTTGTGATACTCTATGGCTTGTTTAAAATCACCCAGACTCTGGTAAGCATTGCCGAGATTGCCATAGGCACGTCCTTCTCCATCTCTCTGCCCCAGTTCATTGGCAATGCTAAGATGTTTCCTGTGGTACTCTATGGCCTGTTTAAAATCACCCAGACGCCGATAAGCATTGCCGAGATTGCCATAGGCACGTCCTTCTCCATCTCTCTGCCCCAGTTCATTGGCAATACTAAGATGTTTCCTGTGGTACTCTATGGCTTGTTTGAAATCACCCAGATTCTGGTAAGCATTGCCAAGATTACCATAGGCAGCTCCTTCTCCATCTCTCTGTCCCAGTTCTTTGGCAATGCTAAGATGTTGCTTGTGGTACTCTATGGCTTGTTTAAAATCATCCACACGCCGACAAGCATTGCCGAGATTGCCATAGGCACGTCCTTCTCCATCTCTCTGTTCCAGTTCTTTGGCAATGCTAAGACTTTGCTTGTGATACTCTATGGCTTGTTTAAAGTCACCCAGACTCCGATAAACACAGCCACGATTGCCATAGGCAGCTCCTTCTCCATCTCTCTGTTCTAGTTCTTTGGCAATGCTAAGACGTTGCTTGTGATACTCTATGGCTTGTTTAAAATCACACAGACTCTGGTAAGCATTGCCAAGATTGCCATAGGCACGTCCTTCTCCATCTCTCTGCCCCAGTTCATTGGCAATGCTAAGATGTTTCCTGTGGTACTCTATGGCTTGTTTGAAATCACCCAGATTCTGGTAAGCATTGCCGAGATTGCCATAGGCACGTTCTTCTCCATCTCTCTGCCCCAGTTCATTGGCAATGCTAGGACGTTGCTTGTGATACTCTATGGCTTGTTTAAAGTCACCCAGACTCCGATAATCACACCCAAGATTGCCATAGGCAGCTCCTTCTCCATCTCTCTGTTCCAGTTCTTTGGCAATGCTAAGATGTTGCTTGTGATACTCTATGGCTTGTTTAAAATCACCCAGACTCTGGTAAGCATTGCCAAGATTACCATTGGCAGCTCCTTCTTCATCTCTCTGTCCCAGTTCTCTTGCAATGCTAAGATGTTGCTTGTGGTACTCTATGGCTTGTTTAAAATCACCCAGACGCCGATAAGCATTGCCGAGATTGCCATAGGCAGCTCCTTCTCCATCTCTCTGTTCCAGTTCTTTGGCAATGCTAAGATGTTGCTTGTGATACTCTATGGCTTGTTTAAAATCACCCAGACGCCGATAAGCATTGCCGAGATTGCCATAGGCACGTCCTTCTCCATCTCTCTGCCCCAGTTCATTGGCAATACTAAGATGTTTCCTGTGGTACTCTATGGCTTGTTTGAAATCACCCAGATTCTGGTAAGCATTGCCAAGATTACCATAGGCAGCTCCTTCTCCATCTCTCTGTCCCAGTTCTTTGGCAATGCTAAGATGTTGCTTGTGGTACTCTATGGCTTGTTTAAAATCATCCACACGCCGACAAGCATTGCCGAGATTGCCATAGGCACGTCCTTCTCCATCTCTCTGTTCCAGTTCTTTGGCAATGCTAAGACTTTGCTTGTGATACTCTATGGCTTGTTTAAAGTCACCCAGACTCCGATAAACACAGCCACGATTGCCATAGGCAGCTCCTTCTCCATCTCTCTGTTCTAGTTCTTTGGCAATGCTAAGACGTTGCTTGTGATACTCTATGGCTTGTTTAAAATCACACAGACTCTGGTAAGCATTGCCAAGATTGCCATAGGCACGTCCTTCTCCATCTCTCTGCCCCAGTTCATTGGCAATGCTAAGATGTTTCCTGTGGTACTCTATGGCTTGTTTGAAATCACCCAGATTCTGGTAAGCATTGCCAAGATTACCATAAACAGCTCCTTCTCCATCTCTCTGTCCCAGTTCTTTGGCAATGCTAAGATGTTGCTTGTGGTACTCTATGGCTTGTTTAAAGTCACCCAGACTCCGATAAGCACAGCCAAGATTGCCATAGGCAGCTCCTTCTCCATCTCTCTGTTCTAGTTCTTTGGCAATGCTAAGACGTTGCTTGTGATACTCTATGGCTTGTTTAAAATCACACAGACTCTGATAAGCATTGCCAAGATTGCCATAGGCAGCTCCTTCTCAATCTCTCTGTTCTAGTTCTTTGGCAATGCTAAGACGTTGCTTGTGATACTCTATGGCTTGTTTAAAGTCACCCAGACTCCGATAAGCACAGCCAAGATTGCCATAGGCAGCTCCTTCTCCATCGCTCAGTTCTAGTTCTTTGGCAATGCTAAGTCGTTGCTTGTGATACTCTATGGCTTGTATAAAATCACACAGACTCTGGTAAGCATTGCCAAGATTGTCATAGGCACGTCCTTCTCCATCTCTCTGCCCCAGTTCATTGGCAATGCTAAGATGTTTCCTGTGGTACTCTATGGCTTGTTTGAAATCACCCAGATTCTGGTAAGCATTGCCGAGATTGCCATAGGCACGTTCTTCTCCATCTCTCTGCCCCAGTTCATTGGCAATGCTAGGACGTTGCTTGTGATACTCTATGGCTTGTTTAAAGTCACCCAGACTCCGATAATCACAGCCAAGATTGCCATAGGCAGCTCCTTCTCCATCTCTCTGTTCCAGTTCTTTGGCAATGCTAAGATGTTGCTTGTGATACTCTATGGCTTGTTTAAAATCACCCAGACTCTGGTAAGCATTGCCAAGATTACCATAAACAGCTCCTTCTCCATCTCTCTGCCCCAGTTCATTGGCAATGCTAAGACGTTGCTTGTGATACTCTATGGCTTGTTTAAAGTCACCCAGACTCCGATAAGCACAGCCAAGATTGCCATAGGCAGCTCCTTCTCCATCTATCTGTTCCAGTTCTTTGGCAATGCTAAGATGTTGCTTGTGATACTCTATGGCTTGTTTAAAATCACCCAGACTCTGGTAAGCATTGCCAAGATTACCATTGGCAGCTCCTTCTCCATCTCTCTGTCCCAGTTCTCTTGCAATGCTAAGATGTTGCTAGTGGTACTCTATGGCTTGTTTAAAATCACCCAGACGCCGATAAGCATTGCCGAGATTGCCATAGGCAGCTCCTTCTCCATCTCTCTGTTCCAATTCTTTGGCAATGCTAAGATAATGCTTGTGATACTCTATGGCTTGTTTAAAATCACCCAGACTCTGGTAAGCATTGCCGAGATTGCCATAGGCACGTCCTTCTCCATCTCTCTGCCCCAGTTCATTGGCAATGCTAAGATGTTTCCTGTGGTACTCTATGGCCTGTTTAAAATCACCCAGACGCCGATAAGCATTGCCGAGATTGCCATAGGCACGTCCTTCTCCATCTCTCTGCCCCAGTTCATTGGCAATACTAAGATGTTTCCTGTGGTACTCTATGGCTTGTTTGAAATCACCCAGATTCTGGTAAGCATTGCCAAGATTACCATAGGCAGCTCCTTCTCCATCTCTCTGTCCCAGTTCTTTGGCAATGCTAAGATGTTGCTTGTGGTACTCTATGGCTTGTTTAAAATCATCCACACGCCGACAAGCATTGCCGAGATTGGCCATAGGCACGTCCTTCTCCATCTCTCTGTTCCAGTTCTTTGGCAATGCTAAGACTTTGCTTGTGATACTCTATGGCTTGTTTAAAGTCACCCAGACTCCGATAAACACAGCCACGATTGCCATAGGCAGCTCCTTCTCCATCTCTCTGTTCTAGTTCTTTGGCAATGCTAAGACGTTGCTTGTGATACTCTATGGCTTGTTTAAAATCACACAGACTCTGGTAAGCATTGCCAAGATTGCCATAGGCACGTCCTTCTCCATCTCTCTGCCCCAGTTCATTGGCAATGCTAAGATGTTTCCTGTGGTACTCTATGGCTTGTTTGAAATCACCCAGATTCTGGTAAGCATTGCCGAGATTGCCATAGGCACGTTCTTCTCCATCTCTCTGCCCCAGTTCATTGGCAATGCTAGGACGTTGCTTGTGATACTCTATGGCTTGTTTAAAGTCACCCAGACTCCGATAATCACAGCCAAGATTGCCATAGGCAGCTCCTTCTCCATCTCTCTGTTCCAGTTCTTTGGCAATGCTAAGATGTTGCTTGTGATACTCTATGGCTTGTTTAAAATCACCCAGACTCTGGTAAGCATTGCCAAGATTACCATTGGCAGCTCCTTCTTCATCTCTCTGTCCCAGTTCTCTTGCAATGCTAAGATGTTGCTTGTGGTACTCTATGGCTTGTTTAAAATCACCCAGACGCCGATAAGCATTGCCGAGATTGCCATAGGCAGCTCCTTCTCCATCTCTCTGTTCCAGTTCTTTGGCAATGCTAAGATGTTGCTTGTGATACTCTATGGCTTGTTTAAAATCACCCAGACGCCGATAAGCATTGCCGAGATTGCCATAGGCACGTCCTTCTCCATCTCTCTGCCCCAGTTCATTGGCAATACTAAGATGTTTCCTGTGGTACTCTATGGCTTGTTTGAAATCACCCAGATTCTGGTAAGCATTGCCAAGATTACCATAGGCAGCTCCTTCTCCATCTCTCTGTCCCAGTTCTTTGGCAATGCTAAGATGTTGCTTGTGGTACTCTATGGCTTGTTTAAAATCATCCACACGCCGACAAGCATTGCCGAGATTGCCATAGGCACGTCCTTCTCCATCTCTCTGTTCCAGTTCTTTGGCAATGCTAAGACTTTGCTTGTGATACTCTATGGCTTGTTTAAAGTCACCCAGACTCCGATAAACACAGCCACGATTGCCATAGGCAGCTCCTTCTCCATCTCTCTGTTCTAGTTCTTTGGCAATGCTAAGACGTTGCTTGTGATACTCTATGGCTTGTTTAAAATCACACAGACTCTGGTAAGCATTGCCAAGATTGCCATAGGCACGTCCTTCTCCATCTCTCTGCCCCAGTTCATTGGCAATGCTAAGATGTTTCCTGTGGTACTCTATGGCTTGTTTGAAATCACCCAGATTCTGGTAAGCATTGCCAAGATTACCATAAACAGCTCCTTCTCCATCTCTCTGTCCCAGTTCTTTGGCAATGCTAAGAAGTTGCTTGTGGTACTCTATGGCTTGTTTAAAGTCACCCAGACTCCGATAAGCACAGCCAAGATTGCCATAGGCAGCTCCTTCTCCATCTCTCTGTTCTAGTTCTTTGGCAATGCTAAGACGTTGCTTGTGATACTCTATGGCTTGTTTAAAATCACACAGACTCTGATAAGCATTGCCAAGATTGCCATAGGCAGCTCCTTCTCAATCTCTCTGTTCTAGTTCTTTGGCAATGCTAAGACGTTGCTTGTGATACTCTATGGCTTGTTTAAAGTCACCCAGACTCCGATAAGCACAGCCAAGATTGCCATAGGCAGCTCCTTCTCCATCGCTCAGTTCTAGTTCTTTGGCAATGCTAAGTCGTTGCTTGTGATACTCTATGGCTTGTATAAAATCACACAGACTCTGGTAAGCATTGCCAAGATTGTCATAGGCACGTCCTTCTCCATCTCTCTGCCCCAGTTCATTGGCAATGCTAAGATGTTTCCTGTGGTACTCTATGGCTTGTTTGAAATCACCCAGATTCTGGTAAGCATTGCCGAGATTGCCATAGGCACGTTCTTCTCCATCTCTCTGCCCCAGTTCATTGGCAATGCTAGGACGTTGCTTGTGATACTCTATGGCTTGTTTAAAGTCACCCAGACTCCGATAATCACAGCCAAGATTGCCATAGGCAGCTCCTTCTCCATCTCTCTGTTCCAGTTCTTTGGCAATGCTAAGATGTTGCTTGTGATACTCTATGGCTTGTTTAAAATCACCCAGACTCTGGTAAGCATTGCCAAGATTACCATTGGCAGCTCCTTCTTCATCTCTCTGTCCCAGTTCTCTTGCAATGCTAAGATGTTGCTTGTGGTACTCTATGGCTTGTTTAAAATCACCCAGACGCCGATAAGCATTGCCGAGATTGCCATAGGCAGCTCCTTCTCCATCTCTCTGTTCCAGTTCTTTGGCAATGCTAAGATGTTGCTTGTGATACTCTATGGCTTGTTTAAAATCACCCAGACTCTGGTAAGCATTGCCGAGATTGCCATAGGCACGTCCTTCTCCATCTCTCTGTTCCAGTTCTTTGGCAATGCTAAGATGTTGCTTGTGATACTCTATGGCTTGTTTAAAATCACCCAGACTCTGGTAAGCATTGCCGAGATTGCCATAGGCACGTCCTTCTCCATCTCTCTGCCCCAGTTCATTGGCAATGCTAAGATGTTTCCTGTGGTACTTTATGGCTTGTTTGAAATCACCCAGATTCTGGTAAGCATTGCCGAGATTGCCATAGGCACGTCCTTCTCCATCTCTCTGCCCCAGTTCATTGGCAATGCTAAGATGTTTCCTGTGGTACTTTATGGCTTGTTTGAAATCACCCAGATTCTGGTAAGCATTGCCGAGATTGCCATAGGCACGTCCTTCTCCATCTCTCTGCCCCAGTTCATTGGCAATGCTAAGATGTTTCCTGTGGTACTTTATGGCTTGTTTGAAATCACCCAGATTCTGGTAAGCATTGCCAAGATTACCATAGGCACCTCCTTCTCCATCTCTCTGTCCCAGTTCTTTGGCAATGCTAAGACGTTGCTTGTGATACTCTATGGCTTGTTTAAAGTCACCCAGACTCCGATAAGCACAGCCAAGATTGCCATAGGCAGCACCTTCTCCATGTCTTTGTTCCAGTTCTTTGGCAATGCTAAGGTGTTGCCTGTGGTACTCTATGGCGTGTTTAAAGTCACCCAGACTCCGATAAGCACAGCCAAGCTTGCCATAGGCAGCTCCTTCTCCATCTCTCTGTCCCAGTTCTCTTGCAATGCTAAGACGTTGCTTGTGATACTTTATGGCTTGTTTAAAATCACCCAGACTCTGATAAGCATTGCCAATATTTCCATAGGCACGTCCTTCTTCAGCCCTGTCCCCGAATTCTTGGGCAATGCTCAGATCTTGCTTGTGGTAGTCAATGGCTTGTTTTACATCGCCGAGACTTCTGTAAACAAGACCAAGATTTGCACAGGCTCAGATGCCAACCAAAAAAATCTGGGAGATCATCAATAATTGATTTTTAGGTACAAACTGAAAATAACTCTTGTCCATCTCCAACCCGAAAAAGCTCCTCTAATCGATGTTACCTAAATAGTCGAAACATCCAAAATTCCCTCAAAATCAGCCAAATTAAGCGTGAAACTACATACAATTCTTTGTTTTCATCTGACGTCATCAAAATTCTAAAATCTAAACTGTTAATCCTACAAAGCTGTTCTTTTTATATCTTCTAGACATGGAAATCATTAATCTCGATGCAAAGTTTGGTATCGATCCAGTGATTCCTTTTGGAAATAAAGCTATTTGAAATTTGTGATGTCCCGGATGAACGTGTCACAAAACTGAACTGTGTCACAAAAAACGGATATTTTTATATCATTTTTAAATTTTCAGACGTGATAATAATTTAGAAGTGATGTCTAAACAGATTTGAAGTGAAAGCTAATGATATTGACGGTAGAATCTACTCTACTTCTTGTGCAATTTTATGGCGGCCATATTTGTGCCCTCTGAAGGACACAAACATGGCGGCGGCATACTAAATACTGTAATTTTCTGAAAATTAGTTTGGCAATAACTCGGTTATGAAAAACGCTAAAAAGCTATAATTTGGACAAAACGTTTCTTTCTGCCAGTTCTTTTACCTGTTAATTTTCTGATGTTTGCTCATGCAAACCCTTTCCCTTAACCCTTCCCCTTGACTGGATGAAAAAAACGAAACACTGACAAAGAGTGACATAATACTGTAAACAGTATGGATTTTGCTAATAATTGTATAAAGAGACCTATAGAGCAGACTCAGCGAGCACCGACAGGTTGGTGATTTGTATACTAGTTCAAAATTGTTGAAAATTATGAAATTTGACACCACCCTCGCTATCTCGAACAATATTTTGTTCCCTTGCCGAGAGTGAGATAGCGTGGTGTATCAGGACCGTAAACAGGATTTTGATTGGGGGGCTGCGTTAGAGTGCCAAAGGTGCAATCGTACGAGCGCCGAAGGCACGAGCTACTAGGGGGTCCGGGGGCATGCCCCCCGGGAAATTTCGAAAGATTAGGTTGTCTGAGACTGCATTTCGTGCGTTTTGAAGGCAGTTTGATATGAAACCAGGCAGCCAAAAGCGAACGTAAAAACATGATTATTTCTGGAAATTTTCAGTTAAATTCAAAAAGAATTTTTGACAAACAAACTTTATGTGCATGTAATTTACAAGTTTAGGGAATACCGATGAAAGAATACTAAAAATACATATTGCGGACCTTCGATTAAAAACATTTTCAAGCCAATGGAGTGAATATTTGGATGAAGAAAATGACTCGCTTGATGTTGTCTTTGTCGATGAAGACGATATGTAAACACGTTCAAAGCTGCGATTGTTTTGGTTTATTGGATGAATCAGTTGATTCAGGCTTCATTTTCAAACTACACCAGTTATCGAATTAGAGCACAAGCACTACTATTTCACTACTATTTCACTTTCTTTTGAACATTCGGTCCACAATAGGTGGATCTCCACAGCCCGTGGGGGGGGGGGGGGGGGGGGGGGTGCGCACGCACCCATCGCACCCCCCTCCCTACGGGCCTGGACCGTGTACTGTAATTTAAAGCTAGGACAAGGTCACTCCAGAAAGCATTTTTTTTGTAACTTTTTTGTAATCACCAATAAGAAGTAAACATTGAGTCGAGCTACATACCGTTTTCTGAGCTTGTAAAGTATGCGCGATCCTTATGAAATTTGTCTCCAAAGAAGCCCAAAATTCGACATCGGGCGCCGCCATTTTGAATCGTACTTAGCAGCCTGGCCTCGTATACGTGACTTCATTCCTTCCAACCTTGTCCCCAGGGCCATCTCCACCTTCAAGATACCGCCATTTTGAACGCCGAAAGAACCTGGGGACGAGGTTGCATTCCGTCCAACTGGAAATTGGCGGGAATATTTTCGTCGAAAGGACGGAATGACGTCACGTATACGCGGCCAGTCTGCTAAGTACTATTCAAAATGGTGGCCCTCGCTTCTTTGAAGAAAAATTTCATAAGGGTCGAACGCACTTCAGAAGCTCTAAAAACGGTCAGTAACTCAACTTAATGTAAACTTTTCATCGGTGATTTAAAAAACACATACTTTTTGGAGTGACCTTGTCCTTAAAGCATGTTTCGTTTCCAGGAGATTTGACAACGGCCGCGAGATTTGGCAGCGGTCTGAAGACACCCACCAGATGTAACAAATCGATGACATCAATGAGTAATCGATGAGTAATCAGTTGATAAGTCATTGATTATTGCCGATGATCAATGACTAATCGATGACTAATCGATAGGCCACAAAATGTTCAGTCATCGATTAGTCATTGATTTAAGGTGGCCCGCGGTTATTTATTGGAGCGGAGGTTCCCTTTTTTAAAACTACTTTTCGGCAGGAAAGCGTCAACCGATTTCTCTAATTTTTGGTATTCAAAATAAGGAATCTTTATATTTTAGAAGGCTTTTAATTTTAGGGCAAACGAAATTTAAGATTTAGAGATACAAGCGCTATTAGAAAACCTTGTTTTTTACGAAATCGCGAATATTTTCATAAAACGAAGATAGACTTTTTTCTAATTACGTTCAATAAGTTCCAAGACTTCAATGTTTAGTGAGAGCAAGTTTCCACAAAATCGGCTGCATAGAAATTGCTGCACAGTTCACTGCTGAATTTTAGCTTCAAAATAATATGCTCGTGTATTTGCTTCATCTGCATGTTGCAAGAACGCTTCAATAATGCTAAGATCGCACCTATTGTTAGAAAGCTTGATACCACCTAAACCTTTGCTGAATAATCGGAAAAGATCGGGAATTCCCAGTAAAAGTTATAAGCAAATGAAGAACAAGATGTTTATAGTGCGTAATTTGTGAATTTCAAAATATTCACGTTTGTTCGACTTGTGAAATAAATAAATAACCGCGGGCCACCTTAATACATTGATTAGTCATTTATTTCTCATCGATGTAATCTCGTGGCTAGAAACCGTGCCCGGAGGAGGTACTCCCAAAAACCTTGGGAGTATAAAACTGGGCTATAAAAGTCTTTTCCCTGTACCAGACCACAAAACGCTAATTTTGCGACCCTGTTCCAGACTAAATGTTAATCAAAGGCACTATGTGCCAACTCGTGAATGGAAAAGTAAACCATTCTCACTGCTACAAAGCCACTCACTGCCCAGGCAAGGCTAAGATATGGGAGGGAAGATTTAGCCACCGACCTAAGTTCTTCTACTCTCGATAACAATGAGCCACAATCTACCAAAAACGAAGTTAAAAAGCTCTCTTAACCAGCTTAAAGGCTAAAGTACATACCAAACAAACTCTTCTCTCCATAACTCAGAAAAAACCCAAACCCTTACAGGATATAATGGATTGCTACTTAGCAACGAAATATAAGCGATAGTCTTGACATATACGCGACACAAGACCTCCAACACAAACTATGTAAACGAGTGAGGACAAGGTCCGGCCCAGCCGGCAGGATTCCCCTCCCCTATGAAGATAGAGTTATATATAAATCGTTACGTGGTAGGATGAAATAAGTGGAAGGAAAACCCTAAAATAGCTAACACCGGGTATGAAATAAAATGGAGGTAAATGGAAAACCCAAGTGGCTAGTATGGGGAAGGGAGGGAGCCCGAACCCACCAGCTGAGCCGGACCAGGAACCCGTCCTAAGACAGGTTATAGGGTTTTACTAAGATTGCCCTTCTGGTCACGGCAGAGCCAATGGGATGGGAGGAAAAGACAAATGAAACCCAAAGGTAGTAACGAAAAACAGGAAGCTATACAGGTGCGGGAAGCGACGCACAACCACAAACTAAAGGTCGACATATAAACAATCGCTTTATAACTTTATGCAGACAAAGGGCCAGTCTGTTTCTACGAAAAAAGGTTAAAAAACCCTTTACAATCGTTTGAAGGTGTTCTATATTTATACCGACACAGGACCTAACTGCCTCAGGTTGACAAAGACCAAACTCTTTTCCAGTACGACACACAACTGACGTTTACTCTCGACACACAAGCAAAACCTTACAGCTCGACACACGAGCAAACTTGTACGCTCGACACGCGAGCAAACTTGTACGCTCGACACATGAGCAAACTTCTACGCTCGACACACGAGCAAACTGGTACGCTCGACACACGAGCAAACTTTTACGCTCGACACACGAGCAAGCTTGTACGCTCGACACACGAGCAAACTTTTACGCTCGACACAAAAGCAAACTTTTACGCTCGACACACGAGCAAACTTTTACGCTCGACACACGAGCAAACTTTTACGCTCGACACACGAGCAAACTTTTGGGCTCGACACACGAGCAAACTTTTGGGCTCGACACACGAGCAAACTTTTACGCTCGACACACGAGCAAACTTTTGGGCTCGACACACGAGCAAACTTCTACGCTCGACACACGAGCAAACTTCTACGCTCGACACACGAGCAAACTTTTACGCTCGACACACGAGCAAAACTTCCACGCTCGACACACGAGCAAATCTTCTACGTTCGGCACACAAGCGAACTTACGGTAGGTAGTGTACACTCGACACGCGAGTAATTTAATGGAGGACAGACAAGCAAAACCACGTGCGACACACGAAAAACCTCCACGCAGGACACGCGAGTACACTACGCACACGTGCTCCACGCGTGACACACGAGTAAACTTCCACGCGCGAAACAGGACCAAAAATAAATAGCTACGCTAGACACGCGGGAAAGTCTTACAAGCTGACGAGCAAAATAAATTGCAACGAACAAGCCGCGAAAAATAAATGGGATAAGAATAACACAACAAACTTACCTCGAACCAACGTGAACAAGAACTAAGACACGTGCTGATACACAGGTAGGGAACCGGCAAATCCATCGTAGATGATACAAATAGAACGCACAAAATCACGCGAGCTATAAAAGTACAACGACAGCCAAAAAGAGAATAAAATCCCCAACCCGCCGGTGTGGAACGTGATGCAAAACGCGAAACTGAAGGCTAGATAAGTGAGTACTGAAGCACCCAACCGATAAAACTAAATGCTGAATGTGTGAAAAGCCAAGACGCGCGAAGGAAAGATAAATATGCATGATGACAAATACGAATGAACTATAACTAAAGAAACCAAACGCCGACATGTACCCCAATGACAACGGATGCAGAATGCGGGGCAGAATGAAATAGCCGATGAGAAAGGGAGCTAAATAAAACGAACGGACTGCTGTAGGTACACCCGAACCAAACTGAAACTAATAAATATACAAATAAAAACTACAAAGAAGGGCGACCGAAATACATGCAAACAGTACCTGAAAGCTAACAAAAGCGGCCGTCGGTAAAGAAAGTTAACCATGAGCTCGGAAACTAGCCAAGGCCAAAGGATAAGAAGCGTAAGAGGCGGCCATACGAAGGGAAGGCAATTTTTAAATAATTTTTAAACAATTTTTTTTAATAATTTTTAAGGCTAAACTAGTGAGGAATTTTTAAGGCTAAACTAGTGAGCAGCACTGAACGAACTTAAATTGCAAAACTTTTATTTTCCTACGCGTTTCGTTAGACTATCGCTAACTTCATCAGGGAGTAGTTTTTACAAGTAATAAACATGCTTGTATATATACACAGAATGTACACGTTTACGGATTTACGTAAAGGAAACAAGCTACATGTTTTTTGCAAGGAGTGACTAAGGTGTAGCATATGTGTGACATATTTGTTACATTACATATGCGTGACATATTTATTTTGGGGGGTCACAGATTTAGTACTAAATCTGTGACCCCCCAAAATAAATATGTCACGCATATGTAATGTAACAAATATGTCACACATATGCTACACCTTAGTCACTCCTTGCAAAAACATGTAGCTTGTTTCCTTTACGTAAATCCGTAAACGTGTACATTCTGTGTATATATACAAGCATGTTTTATTACTTGTAAAAACTACTCCCTGATGAAGTTAGCGATAGTCTAACGAAACGCGTAGGAAAATAAAAGTTTTGCAATTTAAGTTCGTTCAGTGCTGCTCACTAGTTTAGCCTTAAAAATTGTTTAAAAATTGTAAAAATTAAAAAAAATTAAAATTAAAAAAATAAATAAATAATAATAATTAAAAATTGAAGACTAAAAATTGGATAAGACTTCAAGACCGCGTAACTTGGCGAAAGACGCAGAAGACTTGAATTAATGAACTTAAATATACAAGCGAGGCCCCTGGGGACTTGAGGGTCGTTAGGCTATATTCACTGGGGTGTTGGGAGCATGCTAGCATTGCCCGCGGGCTAGTTTCGTGGCTTTCTAAGCAGTGAGAATAGAAGAGATCCGCACCAGACGCCATTTTGTTTACTGATAATGCATAAATTACCGTACTACGCATACATTAATGTTTACAACCTGGTGGCCATCGACCGAGGGATCGAGCGAGTGAAATTTGTCCGCTATACGCTATAACTTCGTTCATGCTAAGCATTCACTCGTTAAAAAAAGATACCCTGTTCCAGACGATTTTTTTTCTAATCCAAAAGGCTAAACTAGTAAACAGCACTGCGAACTTGTTGTTGTAAAGCTTCTTTAATACTCCTACAAGTTTCGTTTCGTCCGACTAACATATATTATTCCGATCTTTGTGCCAACTTCTGGGAAACTGATACCCTGTTCCAGACCAAAAAATGTCGTTTGTTATACCCTGTTCCAGACCAAAATGCTCAAAAACCATACCCTGTCCAGCGGCACGTACCTATATAGCGTATATAAGGGAGTGCCCCACCGGAAACCGTGTTTTATAATGAAATATAAACAAATAGCAATTTCTTCATTGTACATGTACGTTTCAACTTTATTTAGCTTAGGAAGACTACATCTATAGCTTGGGAAGCCGCTTCTTCAGTACATGTATTATTGCCAGTAGAGTCTCGCTGGTGTTTGTAAGCTTTTGAAGTTAAAGCATATAATAACGGTAGTTTCTGCCATCAAGGTTGTTTAATTTAGCAAACTGTTCAAGTTCTCTTTGCGAGGCAAGTATGTCCAATACTCACCACTTGTTCAAGTCGTGAAAGGTAATATTCAACTCGTACGAGGCCATTTGTACGATTGGTTCAAGTGGTGAATGTGATGCTTTTCATGGAAATAACATGAAGCGTAATTTTTACTGGGTTAAAATTACATCTCATTAAGGAAGGCACCCAGTCAACTCGTACGAGACGTACGACTCGTATAAGTGGTGAAACTGCAATCCATTAAGCAAAATATTTGTAATATTTATTCCTTTTTTTGTTTATTTTTGTTATATATATCTTAGGCGAAGCCAAATAAAATAAAATAAATAAAAATAAAAAACATTACACAAATTTATGAGTATTTATCGTTCTAAAGCGTGCTACAAGAGAAATGCTCGATTCCACAAATAATAACGTGCCAAACACAGGCCAAAATGCGTACAAGCGCACGACAAAGAAAACATGACATGAATATTCTTCGTTTCTATAATCGTGACACCACAAATGCTCGATTCCACAAGTGTAACGCACCGAAACAGACATAACGCGCGTCAAACAGACAGGCCAAATGTGTACTTGCGTAGTGCGTGGCAAACAAAACATTACATGAATATTCTTCGTTCTATAATCCTCGTGCTACACCACAACCTCGATTCCACATAATTTGAATTTAGGATCCCGACCGCTGAGAAAATAAATTCTGTTAATAACGCGGAAAAGTCGTCAGATAGCCTGAATTGTGTTTCTTTCCTCCTTGGATCCGGCAGTAAGTGATCCATTTTTGTTTGTTTGCGAACTTTATCCCCTCGATTAGCGACTAAAATCGAGCTCGCTAGGTGTGTTTTTCAAAATTTAACCCTTCGTTTATCCCTGGAATAGCGTTAAAAGGTATCAGTATACCTCAAATTTGACCATTTTGCAAGATTTTACTTTTTGTTTATCTTCAGATAGATTGCATCAAGACCTTTCATTTCCAAAAAGTTTCACGAAAAAGATTGCTTCTAAAGAAAGTTATGAAGAAAAAACGATTCTCGCCATTAATTATTTCTAATCGAGAGCCGTCAACAGTTTGTCAACATGTACGTATAAAAAGTCACGTAACACGAGGGCCGACATGTTTGTAGATTCACCCGAAATTCGAAAGCCGCATCTTGCAATGTTCATGTTCATAAAAACATATTAAGAGACTGTCCGCGTTTTCAAGTAAGAATATACCGAAATGGGAAATTGTTCGTTAAGAATTGAGCCGAAGCACTCGTCTCAACCAGGTCTCAAATGACACCGGATCGCATCACTGATTAGGACAACTGAAAATCGCTCGCGGTTGCATATCCGTGTGGGCGAATATCCCACAGTGAAGCTAAATGGAGGGAAAACTGAAGCCATAAACTCTTAATTTACTTGTAGCACGATCGGTGAGAGGAGAACTTTCTTCTCTAGCCATAAGAAGCGCGCATTTGAGGTCATTTGTATTCGATACGTACTCTGTTAATTAAAGTAAGACGAGCCTTCTCTTTATCGATCAACGCATAATTATTTTCACGCGTCTTGTGTATTTAATCTCATCAGACCGGAAGAACGCCCCAAAACATGTTTTCCCCTGTTTCTCGAAACTAAAATTTTCAGCGAATGAAGCGCACGTTTCAAGTTCGTTTGCAACGAATTTCCAACCTTTTTCGCTGTAATTTGGAGAGAATGTTCTCCAATAGTCTGACAAAAAAACTGTGTCGGGGAATTTTAATTTTTTCCCTCCTTCGAAAGTTATGAGTATTTTCGTACAGAGAATGCATGTTTTGTCAACCCTCAAAGTTTAACTGTGTGTTAAAAGCTAACCAGACAAGTAATCAAAATTCCCCGACACAGTTTTTTAGAGAAAGGTGTCAAGAACACGTAGCGATGTTTTTCGCTTTCTCCCGTTCAATTCCGGCCGGAAACGAACTCGATTTGTGGACCAATATACTTTTTGAAATTGAGCGCTATATTCGAAACACGTTTAAAATCTTTTTACTTAAAATGAATACATATTCGTAATCTACAATTCTTAATTCAGGAAATATATACTTTATTGGGGTTTTTGAACGTCCGACCGTAAAACAGCGCCAACGCATGATGGTCATTTGGGGTATACTGATACCTTAATCGCTCTCTTTTCTGCAGTGGCCGGTGCTGCCCAAAACTGCGACAGCATTATCCATCTGGCGAATAAGGCTGCCGAACACCCGTTTCCCAACATGAACAACACAAACTTGAAGGTGTCGTTGTCGCTGATAGGTTTTTTCCAAAAGAGCATCCGCATGTCTTTCGGCCACCATTGTAATGGTTTAGAACGCATCGCCATTGATTGAACTAAATGTGTCTAGCCTTTCGCGGACGACCTCCGATTTTGCCAAATAGCGCATGTTTCTCTATACTCGGCCAACGTTGCCATGTTGATCAGTTGGAAATGGTGTCCAACGAATAGCGTAATGCTTATATAGCAGTGCAAGTAGGTTGCTATATGGATATTTTCTCTAGTCGTACGACTCGTACGAGTTGACTAGGCCCCTTCCTTCTATAATGAGATACAATTTCACCAGTTGTACGAGTCGTACGACTCGTACGAGTTGACAAGGCCCCTTTCTTCTATAATGAGATACAATTTCACCAGTTGTACGAGTCGTACGACTCGTACGAGTTGACAAGGCCCTTTCCTTCTATAATGAGATACAATTTCACCAGTTGTAAGAGTCGTACGACTCGTACGAGTTGACAAGGTCCCTTTTTTCTATAATGAGATGCAATCTCACCAGTTGTACGAGTCGTACGACTCGTACGAGTTGACAAGGCCCCTTTCTTCTATAATGAGATGCAATTTCACCAGTTGTACGAGTCGTACGACTCGTACGAGTTGACAAGGCCCCTTCCTTCTATAATGAGATACAATCTCACCAGTTGTACGAGTCGTACGACTCGTACGAGTTGACAAGGCCCCTTTCTTCTATAATGAGATACAATCTCACCAGTTGTACAAGTCGTACGAGTTGACTAGGCCCCTTCCTTCTATAATGAGATTCAATCTCACCAGTTGTACAAGTCATACGACTCGTACGAGTTGACAAGGTCCCTTTCTTCTATAATGAGATACAATCTCACCAGTTGTACAAGTCGTACGACTCGTACGAGTTGACTAGGCCCCTTCCTTCTATAATGAGATACTATTTCACCAGTTGTACAAGTCGTACGACTCGTACGAGTTGACAAGGTCCCTTTCTTCTATAATGAGATACTATTTCACCAGTTGTACAAGTCGTACGACTCGTACGAGTTGACAAGGCCCCTTCCTTCTATAATGAGATACTATTTCACCTGTTGTACAAGTCGTACGACTCGTACGAGTTGACAAGGTCCCTTTCTTCTATAATGAGATACTATTTCACCAGTTGTACGAGTCGTACGACTCGTACGAGTTGACTAGGCCCCTTCCTTCTATAATGAGATACAATTTCACCAGTTGTACGAGTCGTACGACTCGTACGAGTTGACAAGGCCCCTTTCTTCTATAATGAGATACAATTTCACCAGTTGTACGACTCGTACGAGTTGACAAGGCCCTTTCCTTCTATAATGAGATACAATTTCACCAGTTGTAAGAGTCGTACGACTCGTACGAGTTGACAAGGTCCCTTTCTTCTATAATGAGATGCAATCTCACCAGTTGTACGAGTCGTACGACTCGTACGAGTTGACAAGGCCCCTTCCTTCTATAATGAGATACAATCTCACCAGTTGTACAAGTCATACGACTCGTACGAGTTGACAAGGTCCCTTTCTTCTATAATGAGATACAATCTCACCAGTTGTACAAGTCGTACGACTCGTACGAGTTGACTAGGCCCCTTCCTTCTATAATGAGATACTATTTCACCAGTTGTACAAGTCGTACGACTCGTACGAGTTGACAAGGTCCCTTTCTTCTATAATGAGATACTATTTCACCAGTTGTACAAGTCGTACGACTCGTACGAGTTGACAAGGCCCCTTCCTTCTATAATGAGATACTATTTCACCTGTTTGTAACAAGTCGTACGACTCGTACGAGTTGACAAGGTCCCTTTCTTCTATAATGAGATACTATTTCACCAGTTGTACGAGTCGTACGACTCGTACGAGTTGACTAGGCCCCTTCCTTCTATAATGAGATACAATTTCACCAGTTGTACGAGTCGTACGGACTCGTACGAGTTGACAAGGCCCCTTTCTTCTATAATGAGATACAATTTCACCAGTTGTACGACTCGTACGAGTTGACAAGGCCCTTTCCTTCTATAATGAGATACAATTTCACCAGTTGTAAGAGTCGTACGACTCGTACGAGTTGACAAGGTCCCTTTCTTCTATAATGAGATGCAATCTCACCAGTTGTACGAGTCGTACGACTCGTACGAGTTGACAAGGCCCTTCCTTCTATAATGAGATACAATTTCACCAGTTGTACGAGTCGTACGACTCATACGAGTTGACAAGGCCCCTTTCTTCTATAATGAGATGCAATTTCACCAGTTGTACGAGTCGTACGACTCGTACGAGTTGACAAGGCCCCTTCCTTCTATAATGAGATACAATTTCACCAGTTGTAAGAGTCGTACGACTCGTACGAGTTGACAAGGTCCCTTCCTTCTGTAATGAGATGCAATTTCACCAGTTGTACGAGTCGTACGACTCGTACGAGTTGACTTGGCCCCTTCCTTCTATAACTCCGCTCAAACTCTAAGTGTTCACATTCGCCACTTGAGCCACATTCACCACTTGTACGACTCGTACGGGTTGAATATTACCTTTCACGACTTTCACGACTTGAACAAATCCCTTTTTTTTTTTCATCCCTGCTAATTAACCTGAAGTGTTTCACGACCTTCTTCTTGTGTGCGTTCCACTTTATCAACAGTTTGTTGTGTCTTGGTCTCGACCTGATGTAATTCTTCCAGCTTTCGCTTTGCTATCCCGAAGTGTTTGATGATCTTCTAGTTGAGTGTGATGTACTTTATCAACAGTTTGTTGTAATAATTTGGTCTGATAGTGGTGATGTATGTCCTTCAGCCGTGACTTGATATCTTCTATACTGTCAGGCCACTCAAGCAATACGTCAATATAGTCTTCTTCTCCACAACGCTCTACCTTCAATCTATCAATTTCTGCCTGATGCAAGCCAAGAACAACAAGAAGAACACTAATTTCATGCCACAGAGCAGTGAAAGTAGGCGCATCAATACAGGTAGTAGCCATGTGACCATACAACACATTGCGGTAAAACTTAATGCGAGCAAGGTTTGCCTCAAGAGAGATATCCCTTGGGGGTGGCTTAGTGTGCCAGCCTGAGGAAGGAGGGGACAGTCCGCAAATGTTGGTCAGAAGGAGGAATAACAAAGTGATATCAAATGTGTTGGAGTCTGGTGTGGCTCCTCCAGGTGGGAACAGTTGGTCCCACTGAGGTGTATGTAAAACTCTCTTCCTTAAGAGATTGTTCAGGGTTGGATGGTTTGCATTGAGACCAGCCACCAGATTTGCTGGGGAATGATATCTATTGAAAATGTTCCTTAGAACTGTTGTTCCACCATCGATAAGAAGTCTGCTGAGCTTGGCTCCATTTGTCTTCTCAACAGAGCTGGCCAGGGGTGAAGGTGCAGCGGCTGCCATCTTAGGTTTAGTCCTATACCTAAAGAACGGAAAAGGATTTTCCTTATTTTGTACATCTATATACTCAATTATAAAATAGCTACCACATATATAACTCTCCCTATTTCTTTTACAGTGAATTTAGCCGTCGTCGAATACACATTGAGTTTTCTGTTGTTAAGCATCATTGATTGTTCTGAGTAAATGGCTTTTGGGGCAAGCGGTTTATGCAAAATACAGAAGTTTGTTTTCCCTAGGATTAAGGTATCAGCCACCCTTCAGGACCGTCCGCGTGCGGATCGCTGTAGCGTTAGTTGTTTTTATAAAAAACCCTATAAACCATATATTTTTTGAAAGTTTAATAATTCCAGATTATGGCTTTTTACTAAAAAAAAACGATAAACTTAAATGTGTTTCGAAAATGGGAAGCTTTGTGTAAAAGTACATGTCTTTATAAATCATGTTCCACTCCCTCCGGAAATAAACAGAAGAGAACGATTAACACCGCATTCGCTTCTCAACGCGTTCGGCTAAAAAATTGTGTCTCAGATTTTTGACAAGTGCGTTTGTTTTTCTTTTATTGGCAAATGAAGTTGGGAGTGACAATTAGTTAGCACTCCCTGTGGAAAAAAAGCTCTAGCTTTAAAATTAAAAGGAGTATTAAAATTCGCAGACACAGTTTTGTAGAAGAGATGTATGTCATCATTCTGGCCAAATTTCAGCCAAATTGGTTTGAATGGCTGCCGACTTGGAGTTCAAAACGCACGCGTCGCTCGGCAAAATTTTCCTTCCGAGATAAAAAGGAAAATACATTTTTTCGGCATCTTACCTGGAATGAGATTATGACACCTAAACGTCTATTCTGATCGATACCATAGAGGGATCAACTTTCTCTAACAATAGGACTTTGACAGGTAACATGTAACAGGAACAAACGTTCGCGTAAACACTCACGATAGCCAGGCGATAGCGAACAGAACGGCGCCTCAAATCAGATGAAACCGACGAGATCACAAAACGACTGTGCTGTAAGAAATTAGATTATCTGGGTAAGAAGTTATTCTATCTTCCAGTTATTTTCACAGGCACAGTATGCGAATATTGGAGTAAACAAATGCACGCGGGTCGCACGCTGAGCGACTTGTGCGCTGTTTTGTGTCGCAGAATCAATTCAACCTAAAATTAACTTTAGGTATTTGTACAGGGCGACTTCATTTTTGCTTTTAATGGCTTTGATGGAAGTCACTTTGCTTTGACTCTGGAAGTGGTAGGAGAAACCTTTGTCGCTCACTATGAAATCGGCCACGCAGCGCAGACAATTATTGTACTGATGTAATTGGATAATTGAAGATATGACTGAAATGTCAACAGCTAATTACAGAAAAAATAATGAAGGAAATCTTTCATGTTCAATAACTTTCCACAGAAATAACATATTGAGGTAGAATTTTTTGGAAATAAAAGCTATTTGCGAGATCTACCAGAATTTCAAAAAATTGAAAATTTCACAAAATGGCAATTTTGAAGGGTGGCTGATACCTTAAAGATAACAACATTCAATAATGAAACTTTCCCAACAAATACCGAGTGATCAAGAGTAGCCTCCTATGTTTTATAGTAGAAAACAAAGATTGCGTGACAAGCCAAAACAATGTCTCAGATAGGAGTCCTGTGCCTCAGACATTGTTTTGGCTTGTCACGCAATCTTTGTTTTCTATTATAAAACATGAGAAACCACTTTGGATCATTGTCTAAAACATGGCAAACTAATACAAAAATAAAAGCACCAGCTCTCTTGCACATTAAAGGGGCTATGTCACGCAATTTTCGGCAATTCTGTTTACACACAAACAAGTGTTAAAATAGGTTGAAACCACTAAATAATGGTTTCAAACCATAGAAAAACATAAAACGAATACCAGGAAACCGCAATGAAGTGCGGATGGTCAAAACTGGACAAAATTGAAACAGATTGCGAAAAGGTTAACTTGAAAAACGACGGCCCAGGTCGTTTTTCAAGTTTAAGTCCTTTTGTATGAAACAAGTGGTAAATAATGCTTAGAAATCATCTGTTTGTTATGTAAGTGAGATTACATCTTTGAATTAATATTTCATTCACATGTTTGACTTTAGAGCTCGTTAAAAACAATAAAACAGGGACGAATAGCCAAAAATAGCGTGACATAGCCCCTTTAAGAAAGGACTTTCAAATAAGCTTGTTTTGTTGTTAACTTTATATAGCCCGATGTTACTAATCGAACCAAATCGAAGGTTCGATTAATCAACCTCAATCAAACCCAATCGAACCCAATCACATGATTGGGTTCGGTAATCAAACACAATCGAACTCTCACAAAAATTGGGAGCAATCAAATGTTTGATTGGGTTCGACTGAATTAGAATAGGTTCGATTGAGTTCGATTGGATCGATGGCATGGTGATTGCAAGAGCTCAGGTGGGAACAAATCTCATCTGGAGTTTACAGTCAAATTTATTTAATTTATTTGTTTATTTATTTGTGATGAAGGAGCATGGCGGAAATGACGTCACACAGTGCGCTGGTGGCCAAATGG
Organism: Desmophyllum pertusum; assembly: GCA_029204205.1. Classification (NCBI taxonomy): domain Eukaryota; kingdom Metazoa; phylum Cnidaria; class Anthozoa; order Scleractinia; family Caryophylliidae; genus Desmophyllum; species Desmophyllum pertusum. The sequence goes on along the minus strand of MU825467.1, from coordinate 146,724 downwards.
TGTAAGGTGCTAACTTAAAATCTGATCTTCAGGACTGAGAACAAGGGTTCGAATCCGACCGGGGTTCTTTTTTCCTTTTTCTTTTTTGGTTCAAGTCCCACAGGGCCGTTATTTTTTTTAACTTTTTCTTTTCCTTTTTTGATTAATGACGAAACGGACTCAGCGTAAATATATTTTACCGAATGACAGCCGGGAATTTTGAAGACTAAACGGACTCTGAAACGTAAATATATTTACCAAATGATGGCCGGGAATTTTGAAGACGAAACAGCTCAACATAAATATATTTTACCGAATGACGGCGGTGAGTGGGATTCAACGAAAAATGTGATAGGTTCATGCATACATGTTTAACTTTAGCAGTAACAAAACTCAACAGACTGATCTCAGTGATCTGTTCATAAAGTTAAAAGGGTGGTACTCGGGTATATTAGTGCCTTTTGGGGATTTGAAGTTAACACATTGACTACTAAACCGGCCATAAACGGCAAGAAGAGACCACAGACTTGTACCACTTGTGACGTCATCACTGTTCACGCCAGAGGATCTCTTTGATAATCAACGGATATAGTTGGAAAAATGTCTAACAAAGCATGCCTAAACGAGCACGAAACGTTAAATTGGACCAGAGATACACACAAAACAACTTGGATTTTTTTCCTCCAAAATCACCAAAAACGCGACCTTCACTACCATTGACACTCTGTCAAAAAAATTTCCTTTTCCCAACGTTTAGGCTAAAACTTTTTCAACGTGAACAAAGACGACTAAAAGGCCAACAAAACCACAAAATAATATGAGAGAAAAAGGAGAGCGAGAACGGCAAAAAAAATAAAAGGAAAAGAAAAGCCTAAAGTCAGGTGGGTTTTTCAAACCCCCAAAAATTTTATTTCTGCGCATGCCCGAGGAAAACATTGAATTCGTTGCTTCTACGTAGAAGGGGATGTTAGTTGCCGTGTTTTAAACTAAGTTTTAGACAGTTTGACATTAAACTGTCGAGATAATGGCCAGAAATAGGCATCTGGGATGTTAGATTGACGTTTTTTGGAAAAAGCCCAGTAGTCAATGGGTTAATTATTATTATTATTACAAGTGGAACCGGATAAGAGCAATATATCGTAAAATTATTACATAACGGATTTTGATCTTTATCGAAGTGAAGAGGATTCATTGATCTACATGTATACCGGTATATTATATACAGTGAAACCTGCATTGAGGAGACACCCTCAGGACAAGGAGGAGTGTTTCCCTTAATAGAGGTGTCCCTTTAATAGAGGTAATAGATTACAAAGATTAATTAGCATTAATTTTGCTGGGACAAAAGTTTGTGTTCCCTTAAAGGAGGTGTCCTTAAGTAGAGGTTCTGTCCACTGATGTTATACCTGTTACCTCTATAATAAGGACACCACTCTTACTAATACATGCACTTAATTGGTCTGTCCCTTCTGTGTCTGTATACGAGAGGGCAGATAATACATGTACATACACTTTGATCTGTCCCTTCAGTGTCTGTATTAGGGAGGGCAGATAAATCAGACCATGATAATTGTATATCTTGTGACTTAATTTGTTCTCAAATTAATTTTTATTACCCACACTGCCGCAGTTTATTCCAGTTTACATAGCATGTAGCCGACTAGGAGAATTGCTACTCCCTATAGATCTGATGGGATGCTAGTACAACACCAGGTTACCCCAGTATTTTGCTAGGTTGTCCTACAGTTTGCCAGTACCTATTTATACTCCTGGGCCCAGTTGTTCAAAGCATGATTATGCTAATCCTGGATTAGCCTGAATTTTGATTTCAGTTTTGTAACGTTTCAGTGAGATTTTCTGTTTATATTTTTTGCTCTTCAGTTTTGATTTTGACTAATGTCAAACTCCACAAAACATTGTCATGGAAAACCACATCTATATAGGAGAAATTGAAACCAAGATTATTTGTTAATCCTGGATTAGCGTCGGTTTTCGAACAACTGGGCCCAGGCCATCCTGGGTGGGTACTCAAGGCACTGTGAGAGTAAAGTGTTTTGCCCAAGAACACAACACCGATACCCTGGCCACTGGATATAAAGGATAGGTTATCACAAAATCAAACCACAACTTTTAAATGACTTCAATGGTCATGCAGAATCAAATTAAGTGATGAACTACATCTGGATGGAACTAACTAACATAAAGGATAAGACTGGTGAAAATCAGGAAGTGGAAGTGAATTCAGTTTCAAAATTTGGGTACCAAGTGAATATGATTACAGTCAACCCTTTCACCACTCGTGGCTTAAAGTTAGACTGATTGGGATCGATGAGATCTTAACATATTTTTAGTAGACAAACCAAGGAAGCCGTCACATTTCCACACAGTTCTCTAAATATTTATTTAGCTTTTTTTTCCTGGGAATACATGCACATGTAGCTCTGAAATACAGGGTTAATTTCTAACCCAAAAGCATTACATATTTTATTATAATGAATTGCATGATTTTTCCTGGCATATGATGTTGTCTTGTATCACACTTTATTATATCTCTTATATAGTACGCGCGCTGTGATTGGTCAAATTTGAGAGTGCTACTGATCATGACGCTATCTTTGCAAGTTACTTTCGATTAATTTCAAATTCTGCATAATAATGTCTCAAGAAGACGATTTTGAAACCTGCAATCCGGATGAAAGAGCTTTAGAGCGAAGCGAAGAGGATCTTCCAAACTTCAAACGCGATTTATCAGTCGGGAACTTTTAGAAGCTGAAAACGTCCAAGATGTGCGAGCCGGCCGGACTCGATTCAGGAACTTGACAGTTTTATCTCTGCCGAAAAGTCCGCAAACTGACTGTGAAGAAGACGAATTCTGAATGGAAAAGGTTTGAAAAGGTCTGTTAAGAGCAGACGAATGGAACATTTAACGTGGAAAACGTAAGTCTTACCTGTTGATGTTTTTAACAAGCTTCTCGGCAAATTTTTCACCAAGTTATTATGCGACTTCTGCAGCGAACACTTCTCAGGACTACACAACAAAGCGCCACAAAATGGACGGCAGTATCTGAGAAGACTTTTGTCCCGTAGTTTCGTTACAATTTTAGTGTTCTCTCGTCCAGTATTTGTAAGAAACACTCGTATTTTCACTCAGTTTGACGAACACGCTGTAAGTTGATGGCGGTGCTTTCTTCTCAATCGGTGAATCAAGTTTATTGTCCTTGTCTGTTTAACGGACTTCAAGAAGTAGTTTAAAAAGTAAACTCGAACTGTACCTAGTTTTCATGCTTTTACAGAAAATAACTAGGTAGAAATTGTTTGAAGACGTTTGAAGTTTGGATTCAAATCGTGTTTACAACTCGTCGAACTCGATCAGTCGACTCGTCCTTTGCCTGTGATGCGTGTCAGTCAAATGAAACCCCTTTCCTCGCGGTTGACTTGAAATGTTTTCCTTTTTCCAAAGGAAGAGATATAATAAATATCTTACTAACCTCGTCTTCTCGTTCCGTACTGTAAGTTACGGATCCTCGTTTTTCCCCTTCGATTTATGGCCCGCGCGCTTCGCGCTTGGGCCATAAATCGAAGGGGAAAAAACTCGGTCCGTAACTTACCGTACGGACCTCGAACTCGGTTAGTAAGAGGTATGTAATCAGGGTGATGAAATAAAAAACCTGAAGAGGAAACAAAGCAGATGATTGTATCAATACAATAAAACCATCATTGCTGATGCATCAGCAAAATTTAAAAACTACTGATAACATTAAAAAGAAACAAATGAAAACAACTATGGTAAATTAAGATTTTGGCTTCAGTGAAAAGACCTACATTGCATTTAGCTTGGTTTGTTTGTTGCCCCATTTAAGACCATGTGACGTCACCCTACAGAATTGTTTATAGACCATATTCATAAATGGCGGCCGATTAATTATTCTTTTATATTCATGCTAATCAGGCCCCCTAGCCTTGTTAGTATGTGCAAAATTCAAAAGAAATTTTAATCTAAAATGAGGCTAGGCAGGCTGATTAGCAATTATAAAATAATAATTAATCCACCGCCATTTATGAATAAGGTCTATATATGAACGCATAATTTTTAGATCTAGACAAAGGAACAATTCTCTAGAGAACATCACATGGTCTGAAATGGGCAATTTAAATTTGAAGCTAAATACAGTAATGATTCGATTTAGTGCCCAGGGCACTTATTTACTTTTGGTACCTCAAGGGAGGGCGCTTATTCAAGACAGGGCGCTTATTTGGGACAGGGCGCTTATTCGGGACAGGGCGCTTATTTCTTTTTGAGAAACAACCGAATGTTCAAAACAAAACAATCGCCACAAAATTTGAAGAAGAGATCATTCATTTGAAGGAATAATTATTGTGCACTCACATTGACATAATAGTTGAGAAACTCAGATGAAGACCACTGTTTTTGTAATGCGGCATTACATATGTGAGCAATTAAAGGAATATGAACCTCGGTTGATCTCAGTGTACTCTGACAGCGCTGTAATATTAGAATATGGGCGCTTATTAACAAAAACACATTTGAAGGGGGGGGGGCGCTTATTCGAAAGGGGGCGCTTATTGGAAGGAGAGCGCTAAATCGAATCATTACGGTAGGTCTATTTATTTCATAATACTAACGTATCTGCTCTATTTTCCCCCCTTCCCTCTCTCTGTGGGAGACGTGGTGGCCTAATAAATTTGCTCGCTTGACGCTTGCTCAGTTGTTGTAGCACCCAGGAAGTGATAATTGATGTATTTATATTTTAAAGTGTACACAATTCAATTGAGCCATTTTCATTAATGTAATGATCTGTAATGACTCCAGGGATCAGAGATAAAATTATTCCCTGACCGTGGGAAAATAATCATTGCTGAATGTACATGTAAACATGTACATGCGAACATGACATTTGATATTGTACAGTCTCGCCAGGACTTTCGCTTTCACAGAAAACAAAACTCATTTTTCTTTCGAGATGAGAAACACGAGACAAGAAACACGCATAGGTGTGTTTTAATCGCCTAGGCGATAAGGTGTGAAGAAACTGTCAACTTACTTTTGACCAGACTGGTGGTACTGTACAATACTGAATAGGTAAACTTATGTGGGGACAATGTTTTCAAACTTACCAAACTTAGCTGAGGTCCAATCATCCTTTCCACATCCACTGCTTGGCTTATGAGAGTAAAGTGTCTTGCCCAAGGACACAACACAATGACCCCAGCCAGGGCTTGAACATGGACAGCTCGATCCAGAGTCCACTACACTAAATATTAGGCAACAACAGGTTTTTAGTCAGAGGAATACCATCCCTTTAATAATTCAGATGAGAAATACCAGGCCTTCAATTGTTCAGATGAGAAGGAGAAGGTACTTCCCTAATCTGTGATAACTGTTAGTATTATCCGTAGCATCAATAAAAATCGATAGAAAATTCAATGTGAATATGAAACATTAATAATGACTAATTTCTATCGATTTTATCAAATAGTATCATATTAGTATATGTAATAGGAAGTACGTATTGTCCAATTTGGGAAATAATTGAATGATAAAAATTCTGAGGGCTTCTTAGTCAGAGGAATTTTTTTTAATCCAATTATTTCCCAAATTGGACAATACGTAGTCGTATTATGTGTTAATTATATTGAGCAGCTAGGGGAACTTGTACTGTCCAATTTGGGAAATAATTGGATAGTTGTTTGAATAGGATTTTACTGTAGCAATATAATTATGAAATAAATGTGCAAAATTAGAGTGCCCTTACACAGACATGCAAAGGACAGTGAAATTATCTTGACAAGCTAAATAAATTATTGTCCAGTTTGAATCTTTCATGTCAACACATGCCAGTAGTCTGTGTATCAAAAGTTGCAATAATAATTTAAAAATCCTGTAGCAGCTTGGAACCTTCTCATAAATCACCTATAATTTATATACAGATTACAAACAGTCTCAAATAGCCATGCAATTAATAACATGAAACAATGAAATAAATTAAGGGTGCTACATGCGTACATGTATAAACATTCGGTTAAAAATGAGGTATGAACGTTTTGGTACACTGACTATGTACAAACAGGTTGTCTCGAGCGACAGAAATTATTTATTTTGTGATGTCCGCTTCCAGCAATAACTCAAACTACTCCGTTTGTGTTTCGAAAATCAGAAAGGCTTACTATAAAAAAATCAGTTTAAAAAGTTTGAATATGTAAACAAAAGCAAAAACTGCTCAACAAAACAGTATAACGCTCGGAGAAAGTGTACATGTACAACGGTTTAAATAATTATTTTCGCTACCATATTTTCAACTTACCAAACTTTAGCTGAGGCCCGAACTGAAGTGTAATCGTCCTTTCTGCTTTCGTCATGAGCCGGAAATGAAATACGAGCTCTTGAAGGTACAGATATATCAAACAGAAAGCTAATGATTAATACCGAGCAAGGAAAGCTCTAAAAGCTTTCTAGCAAACACAAGAAATAAGCTCAATTACGTTAATTTTTAGGTCGATATGACCTGACTCGACTAAGCTTGTAGAAGCAAATTATAAAATGTAGCACTTAGCTGCGCTTCATTTGACTCCACTTGCGGAGAAAAGTACAAATGTTGTCTTGTCGACTGTCCAATAAAATTTTAGCCACTCTTGATCGAATACGAAAGCATGAAGAAAATATTTTGCAAGCCAATTTTCTCCTTTTCTCCTCCGCGATCCGCAAAACAACGATTCAGCTGACGAATCCGCTGTACAGCCGCGAAAGAAGGCGCAAAAATACAGAGCCTCGCCTTGATGTAGGGACTCGCACCAGGCTTTCTTCGACAACTTCGCTCGTGTCCAGTCTCTCACATGTCACGTTTTGGTGAAAATTACATCTATCTACGCTATGAAGAAGAGGAAATGGCGGAAAACTGTCGACAGAGGTAGAAGAAGCATATATCCAAACCTCTCATCGAAGTTTGCTTTTAGTTTTAAATTGAAAATTCGCTGAACAGGAGGCAATCCAAATGTTACTGTATTCCTCACCTGTTTATTATTTTACAGAAAAAATTAAAGCGGTCTTTTTTAATAATTGTACTTGAATATCTATAATTTAGTTAAAATAAATCAGAGTATAATAACGTTTTAAAGCAATTTAAAATATTAAAAACGATCTGGTCACGTGACCTATGACGTCACAAAAGCGACGTTGCCAAAAACGTAAACTTCGCATGAACATCTATCCACATGTAAATTTTTGTTGCCATGCACCTTACACTTGATGAGATATTGGCTAGAACCTAGGATCTCTCTTTTTTCATCTCGTGTATAGCCCCCTTAAATTTAAAATGCCATAAGTCTAATGGCCATTTCAAAATGCCCCATACCAATGTCTTGCTGACTACATTGATTGCTTTTCAATTGATAGAGGCATCTTCTCACAGTAAACAAAAACGCATTTTCGGGCGTGGTCACGTGACTAATGACGTCATCACACTAAGTTTGATATGAGAGTTATTTTATGGTAAGTGTTATTATCTTATGGTGTAATATCGTCCTCGTCTTCAAATTTGACAAAGTTATCTGGTATTGAATATTTTCAGTTGCAAAGGATTCTGGGAAGGTTCTTATTATAATTATATATTGCTCTTATAATTATTTATTTATTTATTATTATTATTTTTTTTTTTTTTTTTGGGGGGGGGGAATTAGAAATTATATGGCATTGATAAACAGCGCACCCTAGCGTTCTCAATTTTATGCGGAGAAAAAAGAAACTTTTGGGGGTTACGTTCTGGGCCTTTGGAATTTTTGGTAGTCTTAAAATCTGGCCTCATTCCCGTCATTGAGTACCCCCTTCGGCCTAAAATTTATTTCTCAGTAGCCTGTATTTATGATGGTGTCACACCATCATAAATACAGGCTACTGAGAAAGAACTTTAACTGTAATACTTTCTAAGTTCACAGATATTCAACTACACGGAAGACCTGTGCTACGTAATCAGTTCCTTATTATAAACCAAGCATTTCTCACGCTATGCAATGCGAATCCCCAAAGCTTGATCTAACTGGACATGTACAAAAAGAATAAGACAAAGACGCAAAAACAAGCATCTAAGAGTGGGTGGGTAGGTGGGCGGGCAGGATGGTTAGAAATGGCGGACATGTCACACGACCACCCAGGCTCCAGCAGTATGTAATAAAACATGTTCCAATTTTTTCGTTCCTCAGCCAGTGGAAAATTAACATGAAAATCTATAGTATGTAAAATATAGCCAACGACACGTGCGAGCACGTGGCTGGGTGTGGTCTTACTTGTTTTCTAATGCCTTGATCTTCTCGTCCTTCAGTAGGTTTAGCTTGTCGGTCTCAGACACTAGATCGTCCAACGTTTCCACACTATACAACACACAAAGGAAATCATTGGAAAGAAATGTTAAGCTTGGTAAAGATATGAGAAAGATATTGACACAAGCTACGCGGAAAACAAATTCTCCCAACAGGAGTCGAACCTATGGCCTTCCGCACACCGGTCAGACGCTCTACCACTGAGCTACAGGAGACTCGTGGGACCTAAGGCCATATAACTAGGTTCAAGTGTGACAAACATCCCGCATACTGCTAGAATTAATTTTGTCGATATGTGAGATATGTATGGCAAGAAATGATGGTAAATGTTAATGGCAGAAATCTGAGAAAGATTTTGTTCAGTCAGTGACACAAGCTTAGTCGGAAAAATAATTCCGAATTCACTGTTTCCCAGAAGAATTTACTGTTCTCCACATCATTGTTAAATTGCAAATGAAATAAGGATCATAATCTATCTTATTATATAGACACGAGTGTTTTACTGGAAAATAGACCACTCGTAAAATTCATACGAAACCACATCCGGGACCCGAGTGGCGTATTTTCCATATCCTCGTCATTTCCCGCTTTTGCATGGCTTTTTGTGCAAAGCTGCCAAACTCCGGTTGAAAAATGGCAAGCGATAGATTCGTGAAATTCACTGAAGCCGACATGAAATCGTTCATTGAGGAGTAGGAGAATGTTGACACGAAGAAGAAAACTTAATTATTCAATGAGTTCCTTGCAAGTGAAGACGAAAGGAGAGAAATTCGGAAAGTCCAGCCACCAAGCTGCAAGAGTTCGCGATAAAGTTTGTGCTTTTGTCTTTTGTCTATATAATAAAAAGAAAATTACACGGTGGCTTGAAGATATGAATTTTATTTTCTCGTGTTAAAAACAATATTTTACTCATTCGCTGCGCTCATTCGTAAAATATTGTTTTTACCACTCGAAAATAAAATTCATATCTTCGCGCCGCCGTGTAATATCCTCTATTTATAAGATTGCTAACCTTTCCTCCAATGTTGTTATTTTGTCCTCTTTTATCTTCAGACTGTGCGTCAGTTTGTGGTTACGCGCTTGGGCATCTTCCAACCTGTTTCAATCAAAAGAACGCTCTTAAAAATGATATTTCAAGAAACTGATGAAGCGCTAAAAATACGGCATGAACATTTCAATCGCAAAATCAAAGATCCATCCACTCGCTGACAGAGATGCAATTATTTTTAATGATAGTTACAGGGAATTCAAGGGTATATCAAGACATTTGAATATCGGCTAGTTGATGATTTTTATATTGGGTAACGCAATATATATTGCGTGACTCAATATATTTGTATGGGCAGTTTCTGTCATGGATCACTCGACTTTTTTTTCGTCTAAGATGTTACATTTTAAAGAAACGTATGGAAAATTGAAGTACGAGATTTTGCTTCTAACAACGCTTCAAACTCTACTGCAACGGCGCAAGGTATATATATTTTTCTTTTGTGTCGCGGTTTCCATTATGGTACACTACAAGCTACTTGTGCAAAAGACGCATGCGTGTAGCGCCCAAATTTGGAATATAATCACCAGATTTCCAACAAGTCGCTAGCGTGATTTGCCCCAAATCAAGACATTTTAGGGAAAAGGACAATCTCTACAACTTATTGTTGAAATTTCCGAAACAAAATGTTATGACTAAAATTAAAAACTGGCAAGAGTGAAATTTATGCGCCAACATGTCGACACATCTGCTAGCCACATGGGTGTCTTGTCTACTAGCGGTTGTCTAAAAACACAATGAACTTCGACAGTCTTCATCTCTGGAAAAAGGAAGGAAATTATTTAAGTTAAGATGATGGAAATTCAAACGTTAAATAATTTATTTTCAAACTCAATAGCGATTACGCATACAATAATATAATGAAAATAAAGTTTACCTCCGTGTTAAAGGTGAAAATAAGCCTGATTGAGTTCTGAATATTTCAAATTGTTTGCATACCCAAAACTGGGTGTAGTGTGGAGGTCAAGAGTGTGTCAAGAGTGTCAGGTCAATATTCCCTGATAAGACAGTCAATTATAGCTCAAAGTTATCTACGTGTCAAGTCAATATTCCCTGATAAGACAGACTGTTTTACAATGAACATACCTATTATTTTCATTATTAGCATTTGGCATTCAGGTCGAATGGAAGTATGTTTCTCCCTGGCGGTGGGGCATTTTATCATCGTGAAATTGCACTTTTGGAACGCTTTAAATACAAGACCGTCGTATTTTGGAAAGAATCGACTAACATACGCGGACATACGGAATTGGGAAACTGCACGTTCAGTGCTAAATTGTCCTATGCGGAATTGTGAACTGTCTTTTGCGGTAATGACATGCCGGGTGACATGGAATGGACATTCACAACGGATTAGGAAACACTTAAAACAAATGGATTACGAATTATGTAACACTATCGACAACAACAACAAACAAGATCCCCTGAAGGGATTACAAGCGGCCGATTTCCTCGGGGGGGTAGGGGTGGGGGGTTCCCCTTGTGTACGCTATATAGGAATGTCCCGCTGGACAGGGTTTGGTTTTTGAGCATTTTTGTCTTCCACAGGGTAACCCATACGTTCAGAATAGGATAACGTTGATTGTTATGTAAGTCGTGAAAATTAAAAAATAACAAGCTTACACACAAGCCAAGTAAAACGTAATTTTATTCACCTGTTTACAAGCGAGCGCTGTGTTTGACAATTCTGCTTCGATTCGATTCGATCTCTTCGAGTAAACTCGCGGTCACTGGACTGGACTCTAAGGCCTATAAAGAGTCAACACACGAACCTGCGTGACGAAAAACGTGACTGCCTGATGTAATATTGCATCATGCTAAAGGCCCGTTTAAGTTGAAAGAAATTCTACAGAAAGACTGTGGAAGAGAAATTCTCCAGTGGCTAATTTTAGACACCGTCGGATTGCGTCATGTCAACCGTGTGGATTTCGCTTGTTTCTTTGTAAAGAACATGAAAAGAGCACTTACACGATATGAAAATCGAAATTTTCTCTAAAAGTAGGAAGAAATTATCCAGAAAGCTTGTGGAAGAGAAATTCTCTAGTGGCTAATTTTAGACAATGCAATGCAATGTCAACTGGGGAAAGTGCAGTGACTACGAAAAAAAACAAGTAGTCACGCCAGTCTCGCTAAAGTCCGCAGTTTGCGTGAAACCGGAAGCCGATTCCCCGCTGGGATCGAATAACGCGCAAAGGTCACACCGCCAAATTTAGCACACTTTCACAACACTGCTGTTCACTGCTGTGGGACATTTGTCTTTGCTTTTTCAATGCGATTCCTGTAATAAACTCAATACATGTACGCACTTACACGACACTACAGAAAGCCTGTGGAAGAGAAATTCTCTACAGGCTAATTTTAGACCGAGATGCGATAAACATCATGTCAACCGTGTAGAGGGCTAGGGCTAGCGGCATGAAAAAAAAACCGTCCATTTCTTGAAGCGGCTCGATGCCCATATATGGGCATCGGCCGCTTAAAAAAGCACTGCCTATAGTGATGTGTGACATGCGCTGGCACACTGTGATAAGAGGGGATCTGTACATGTAGATAGTGGAATCTACGTGGAACCTCTGTTCTTTTGTTGGAGGGGGATCTCTTGCCGACTTAGGTTTGGGTGAGGTATATTACAGTTATCCCTTTATATCTGCAAAGTGCGATAATCGTTACCCAATATGGCCTAAGGGGCCGCTAGTCTTTCTTCTCATCACCCGACGATTTCCCGATTCTTTATGGTCACGTTGTTTAGCAACTTCCCTGTTAACGCCCATTATCGACAGGGCGGAAAAACCGCAGCGCATGCGCGAAAAAATCGAGACCGTTACAAATTCAAAATGGTGGACGACAAATCAGATTTTGCCACGTAATTAGGGACCAGTTTACGACCGTTCATACGAGTTGATCGTGTTCATTCTTGTCGAACTTTCAGCGCAATTCCTTTACTATCAGGAAGCCTACTTCAGACGGTAATAAGTCATTTGTTGCAAAATGTTTTGCCCATTGTTCTGTTCTCTACAAGGACAACTATACTTGATGACAAGAATTCAAAGGACCTTCGTTTTTCCCGTTTCTTAAGGCCGTATATGAATTGTTAAGGTCAGAATTTCCGTGATAGAAAGTTTGATAATTTTTTAAAGAAAATATCAAATATGACTTTTTTTTCGTGCCAATGAATTTTTGAAAATGCTGTTTAAAGATGGATATCCGAAATATTGGCAAAGGAGTCATCCGTACTTCCAGTAGCGTCTTCCCTCCGCTCGTGCTGTCAAGCGAACGGTAAGCAGTTCGACTTGTTTGTGTTCAGTTTGACTCGATCATGTAAGTTATAGTGTATTCAATGTCAGTTAAACCTAACCCTCGTATGTTGATCAGATACCGCTCTGTTAACTTGTTGAATGTACTGTAGTTATATCAGTTTGATTAATAAACTTTCTGATCTATTTGTTGTTGTCGTCGTTCTTAATTCGTTGCGCGGTTTTGTACCAAGGACCGCACACAATGCATGTAGTTTCAGTAGTTTACAAAATGTTTTGTGCCAAGGCCTGAGAAAACTGTTTTGCTAGTCCCGTTACATGTAAACTGTTGGGAAAAACTTCCCGTCATAGCTAAACAGATTCTGAAAAGTATGGTTTTAAACGAAGTGTGAAAAGATACAGTACTAGTCTTCTTGCTGTTTCCAAAACTTCAGCGGACGTCGCGTCAGATGCTCTCACAGTGTTTGCCTCAGTTGCTGTTCTGGTAGAATTTGCCAATCAGACCTGGATTCAAATCCAGGTTTGAAAACGATGAGAATATTACTGGCAACAAGTATTTCCGCTTTGTATTTTGTTATTTTACAAGAGTGCCATTGCATGTAAGATAAGTATAGTTTTCTCCATCAGCGACAACTTTCTGTCAGCGAAAACGAAGCACACAAAGATATAAAAGTCCCCAAGGCATCCTCCAAATTGGAGTGAACTGATCGAAGAAGTTGGAGGCTCTGGAACAGGAAAACAAAGACTTGAAAGAAAATAATTCTTACCTATATGAAAGGTGTGTTATCAAAATTGCATTCCACCGGCTTTGAAAGGGTTTTCCAAATAAATGGTTTTCACTTTTTTATTTTTACGAATTAATTATATTTTTGAGGGTGAGGGGTGGGCAATTTTCTGGGCAATTTCCACCTTTACTTCTCACAATAATTTTGTTTGTTTGTTCAATTGTTCGATATTTATTTCCTTTGGTTTGTTGTGCACAATTTGACTTTGAGTGAAAATTTGACTGTAACCTCAAGTTTATTTACTGGAAACTACCCAGAAATTGATTGAATTATCTACTTACATGGAAGTATGCAGAGTGGTCCCAATATTTGGGCAAAGGTTTAGCTCTAAACAAGGTCTAATTAACCAGATGAAAACCCATAACCCTAAATCACTAACACAACCAATGATTTCGTACTTTATTTCCACTGCAGAGCCACTGCAATGTTTGAAACTATCAAGTTATGTTTAAATATTAATGAGCTCACTAAATCAAGGTTTATTGTTGAGCTATTGATATGAATTCCTAAATGCAGACCTTTTCGATGGTAGGTCAATGTGACACAGGGAGAAATCTGGAATTTTATTGAAGCATTGAATGGCATGAAAAAACAAGGAAGAAAGAAATGAAAGAAGAAATAAATAGCTTACTGCAAAACTAATAAAGAGCAAAAATGCTCCTAATATCCAAAGAATTCAAGACAACAATCAAAGCCATCAAAGATATATGCAAATACATTTTTTATTCTTATTGGAATTGAGTCTGTTACACTATATATTTATGAATTATAACTCCAATTTATTGTGAAATCAATACTAAGATAAATTGTTAGCTCCATATTCTATTTTGATAACCGTTGATTAGTTAAGTCCCTTCCACATGAGCAAGTTTTCCTTGACAAGTTTTCACTTCACAATTTTTCCTTGCTCGTGTGGAACAAGTCTCCTTCTTCAAAAAACTGGCATGCCAGTTTTTGAACAAGGACACTTGTCACGGAAAAAATGCCAAATTGCGAAACTTGTTCGTGTGGACGTGCAACAAGAAAAATATGACAAGGAATCCCTGGTGCCCAGCGGCCTTATCTTGTTGCTCGCTACCTGGGTCCTATTAAAGATGATAATCCGCTGTACAATATTATTGTTGTTACAAAGAAAAATTGTTTATCGTCCACACGAACAAATAAAATTTGTCAAGGAAAAACTTGTCAAATTAAATTTGTTGTTTATCCACATGAGCAAATAAAAAATTGTCAATGTCCCTTGTCAAGGAAAACTTGCTCGTATGGAAGGGGCTTTATGGCTTAGTGTCATTGTCTTATATTTGGCGCAGCTGTGTCACCTGGCTTTTTGGAGTTTTGACAGAAAAATAAGACTAATTTACTAGTAAGCTGTCAAAAAGGAGTGGAAAATAACCCTAACAATCAGGGCCCGGTTTGTTCAAAAGATGGATAACGCTATCCACCGGATAAATCACTATCCAACGGATAGCATAGTTTGTTTTGTTAACACTTATAATTATCCACTGGATAGCAATTTATCTGGTGGATAGCATTATCCACCCTTTGAACAACTGGGCCCAAGACTTCCTCTGGAATCAAATTCTCTTTGTTCTTTTTCAAACACATTATTTTTCCTTTAGACTACAATACTGCAATCCTGTACATCTCGTCTTCAAATCAGTTAGAAACGGGCGACATACATGTACGTTTTCTGAAAGGAAAGAAAATAGCAAAACATTTACCTATGTACTTAAATCTAAAAAACACCCCCATCCCCTTTTCCCCTCGCACTGTTTATAAATTAATTAATTAATTTGGTTCTTCACTAATACCGTGTTTCCTCGAATAATAGCCTCCCTCAATTAATCGCCTCCCTCGAATAATCGCCCCCCTCCCTCCAACTCCCCCACTCCCTCCCTCCCCTTTATTTCATCCCTTCCCAGTCAAGTTAAAAATTTACACCTTGGATAGGAAACAAGCTACAAGTTACAAAAGCTCAGTTTTCAGTTTTTCATTACAGTATTTCTGTAGTGATGTTCATGTATTTGACTCTTTCCTTTATTTCTTGGAGCTCTATAATTAGCACATTAGCACTTCAGCGAGCACTATTTGAAATAATCGCCCCCCTCGATTATTCGTCTCCCCTCGAATAATTGCCCCCTTTTGGAGCGAAAATAATAATAATCGCCCTTGGCTATTATTCGAGGAAATACGGTATGCAGATTAAATCTACATCAAACATATTACATCAGTTCTCAAAAATATACATTTCAATAAAAAAATAAAAATGATGCAAACATGAACACATAGCAAACTATAACATGTGTAACACATACTTGAAACGCACTAACTTCAACTGAGGACAACATAAGAAAAATAAGTGGGTTCATTTTTTCAAGTTTCAGCGCTACATGCTGTCCTTGATTAAGGTTCAGTGTTCTTGTGCTTACACCAGCATTGCTAGTGAGGATCTGGATTAATAGCTATATACGACTATAGACATGTACATGTATATTTGTTAAGCTGTTGTCCCAGTATTAAATATTAATCACATGGCATCTACAACCACACAGCAGAGTTTGCACAATGAACTTTAATTGCAACAGGTTTTCGCAGGAAGGAACTAACCGAAATTTTGTCAGGCTAAATTATCATGATCGGATACGGGATCGGGAAAAAAATGGCCGGAAAGCCAAACAAAATAGCGATGTTTCTCGTTACGTCACCTATTGTTATTAATGTGCCAACCAGAGAACTATTGGCTGTTGAAACAAAGAGTTCTTTTGTTTAATGGTTGGCAAATTTGAATAACAAAACAAATGTGACGTAATGTTGATAAACAGTGAACACTCCTATAGTGTACTCGTAATGGGGATAAGGGAAAAATCAGTAAAAAGAAAGTGAAAACACCCTGAGGCATTAGGTATTTAATAGTAGTTATTGGGAGTTATTTAATCGGAGGTGAAAGAATTCACCAGTACATGTGTAAGCTTATACAAGCTTAAATTGGCGCCACTCACTGGAAAAACATTATTTTCAACATTATTCTTCGACCAAGCTTGTTTTTTAAGTAGAAGTTAAACTTGCTTACCGTTTAACCCTGTTATGTAAAGTCATCTTTTATACATCAACATCTGTGGAGAAGAAATAAAGCGCGTGGTTATCTTATAAACAACAGCTCCATTTGAGCGGTCAAATTCGAAAATCATAACACAAGTCGAAGCACAAGAACAACGTTCAAAGCTCGATTAATTTAAAAACATACTTACTTGTGCCTAAGCTTCTGCTTTATCTGTATTCTTTACGACGAGAAGATGTTCCTGATGGGCAAAAATCCTCTTGTCACACTCACACGAAAATTCATTTTCGTTGCTCGCTTCATTTCAAAACCAACACAACTGCGCCCGCACATGGTCAGAGGAGAGCGCTTGAGCATGCTCCGAGACAAGGGCTATTTAGCCAATCAGCGGTTTTTCCGCCTTGTCCCCATTATCACATAGCGGGCAAAATTACTGAATTCTGATTGGCTAAGACAGAGGGCATTTTTTCTTAATCAAGGGCACTTTTTGGTAATCAAGGGCATGATTACTTGATCCTGATTGGTCGAGCGGCAAATTCCTCGCTCCTAATTGGCTGAGCGCGCTGCACTTAGTTGGCTTCTTGACGGCGGGATTTTGAGCAGAATTTTCAAACACAGCGCTCGCTTGTACTTCGCTTCGAAGATTGACTTCAGTTTCCCGAGTTATTTGATGAGAAAGGAATGGAAACCGGGTGATAGCTTGAAACAAAATTCCGAAAGCTGAATCTCAGTGTTTCACTCGAAACAACAGAAGATTATTTCAATTGAAAAGTAGAAAACTTGCATCAGTTAGACACTTGGCTAGTTTGCGACGAAAATTCATTCATGGCGGCCAACTGACTTCTTCGCTTCACTTCTGTTAAATACGGGCTTCATCACGTGCACGCCAGAGTAAATAGCACGGAGTTTGTTCAAAGAAAGAAGAAGGTCAAATTAAACAGGAGAAGTTACCTCTACAAGTTTGTTTGGTCTCGTCGTTTGCTGTTTTATCGATGTAGGATTGTACATGTCAAGCAGCTTGCATGCAGGGGAAAGCTTCAAAACATTCAAACAGGTACCTGGCTTGGATTAAGTGTATAAAGCTTGTTTTTTTTCACGACTTAGATTTTTCTTTCAAGAATTACATATAAGTCAACGTTATCCTGTTCTGAACGTGGTTTTGCTTGATCTTGCTGTGATTCTGCATGATTTTAGAAAGGAATATTTTCGTTCCGTAGGCTGAATTAAGCTTATTAGCCGCACGCTGAAGGTTTTTCGAAAATTTTGCCCTTTATGTGATAAACAAGTAATCACATTGTTCCCTCGTGCATTAAGGATTAATTTCACTTGTATTTTCAAGTTTTAACAAATTGCACCCGTCGCTGCGCGACTCGGGCAATTTTGTAAAAACTTTGAAAATACTCGTGAAATTAATCCCTAGTTGCACGAGGGCCCATGCGATTACCTATACTAATGAAGATGTGTGGGAGATGTGGTGCCCTAATGGTCAGCGCGTTGGACTCCGGATCCAGTGGTCCGGGTTCAAGCGCTGACCGAGGCCATTGTGTTCTTGGGAAAGATACTTAATTCTCACAGTGCCTCTCTCCACCCAGGAGTATAAATGGGTACCGGTGAATTGTCAGGACAACCTGACAAAATACTGGGGGGTAACCTGCGATGGACTAGAATCCCACCCAGGAGTAGTAGCGATACTCCTAGTCGCTTCATGCTACAGAAACCGGGATAAGCTCCGACACTGACGAGCCACTAGGCTCCTACGACCCATTGGATTGGAACAGACTATAACTTTAATGAAGATCAATGAAGTCTGACCTGTTCTCTAGTTCAGCAAGCTTCTCCTCTCTTTCCTGAATGACCTGATTTAGTGACGTCACCTTCTCGTCCTTCTGTTTGATATTCTGTTGTAAGAGATGCGACGAACCCAACGACTCCTCCAGCTCCAAAACCCTGAAACAAACACAAGTGAGACAGGTTATTGGTCATTTTCATATTACTTCATATTTGACAAAATTATGTGTGTTTAGGTGAACTTTATCAATGAGGACACTTTGCGATGCCAATCATGAGGAGCGTGCATCTCATTTGCGTTTCAATCCTGGACATATCTCCCATGATCGTCAAAAACAGCCGCCAGTGAGGAAATTGTGGTTGCCAGATTGGCAAAACCTGTATAGATTGTGTAATGTTATACGACTACGTATCTACCTATGACCATCGATACGCGGTAGTTCAGTGGAGTAGTTCAGTGCAATGATCGTGATTTTTGTTTCATTTCCACAAGGTTTTCAGCCAAATTTTCACTGTCTCCAACTTGGAGTTTGGTAACAAAAAGGTAAGGGAACTTGGGAAGCTAGTAAACAAAAACAATTCCTCTAATCATCTAAATGCATGAAAAGGCACCTTTCCGTCCTCGGAAATTCTCATATAAAAATATATCAAAAACCTCTCCAACATACTTGTATTCCAGCGATCTTATTTTTCCATTTTTCTGCTCGATACTGAGCTGTAATCTTTGGTTATCACTTGACATTTCTTCCAGCCTGTTGATTCAAAAAAGAGTTTAATGTTGTACAAATAAATTAATTAATACACGAGAAGAATTGGTCATGAAGACAAGCCAGAAGGGCAACACGCTTTTAGTTATTATGAAACCAATCTTACTTTGTTTCCAGATCTAAAACCTTTTGGTTTTTTGATCCAAACTTTGGCTCAATCTGTTCTTCTCGGACGAAAGGACTTTCAATATCTTCAATCCGCAAGAAAAGAAAACGTATTTAATTTGGCCCCTTCCTTCTATAATGAGATGCAATTTCACCAGTTGTAGGAGTCGTACGAATACATACGAGTTGACTTGGCCCCTTCCTTCTATAACTCCGCTCAAACTCCAAGTGTCTATAATGATATGCAATTTCACCAGTTGTACGAGTCGTACGACTCGTACGAGTTTACTTGGCCCCTTCCTTCTATAACTTCGCTCAAACTCTCTATATAAGTGTCTATAATACTTCATTTTATTTCACTGAAAAACGTATCACATTCACCACTTGAACCACATTCAACACTTGTACGACTCGTACGGGTTGAATATTACCTTTCACGACTTTCACGACTTGAACAAGTGGTGAGTATTGGACAACCTTCTTTTTGTCAGACGGATGCCGTCTTAGACGAGTTTTTTCGTCTCTTATGAATTCAGTTACTTTCTCCCTTAGCCTTGCGTTTACATTTCGCCTTTGCCTATTCCAGGATAAGAACTTATAACGGGAACGCCAGTCATAATAAAGAAAAATACTGAACATTTGTAATAGTTGTACAGCAACGCATAATAGAAGATTAGTAATCAATGAATAATCGATAAGTAATCAATGAGTAATCAATAACATCAATGAATAACCATTGACATCGATGAGTAATCGATAGACCACAAATTTTTTGGTTTTCGATTAGTCATCGATTATTCATTGATCATCGGCGATACTCAATGACTAATCAGTTGATTACTCATTGATTACCCATGATTACTCATTGATCGATTTGTTCCTCCATAATGCGAGTGTCTCACGGAAATGAACCAAATCTCCCAGTCTCCAGGCCGAATATTCAAATTT